>PVJN01011221.1:0-55020 GCA_004026805.1 Lasiurus borealis | reverse complement strand
TAAGAAAGAAACCTAAGAACGAAAGAAAGAAAAACACACCGGCCATGAAAACCACATACTGCTGTCCCCAAAAGGGCCCCTTGCTCTCATCTTAAACGGAAGGCAAAGCTCCAAACAGGAGGGGGAGACGCTCTACTGATGCCAAACGAACATTAAGGAAATCGGACTGTTGCAGATGATTACAATGGACTGTGAAATCCAGTCCAAGTCATTCATATTCCAGAGGAGAGAAGCCACTCGTCCCAAGGTCACACAGAGTTTGGCTCGGTGTGGGCAAGCACCTGACTGGTTTTTTCTGGACCATACCGTAAGTCCTCCTAATGGCCCGTTGCTGCCAAATACTATGTCCAGCCTCGCTCTCCCCAAAGCTCTGGCCTCATATATCCTACCGGCTGACACCTACTCTTGGCTATCTCAAAAGCTCGAATTCCCAACATCCAACGCTGAACTCATGATCTTTCCCGATTACTCCCAGCGCCAGTTTTTCATCCAAGGCCTCTTAGTTTAACAGATGACATCACCATCCATCCGGTTCCTGAGCCAGAGACTAAGGAAGCATGTCCAGTGTTTGACCTCCAGCCTACAACTTCCTGGCTGCAACCTTGAGTAAAGTAAAGGAGTTCTTTTAAACCTCAGGTTTTAGCAGCTGAAAAAATGGAATAATAACAGGAATTACCTGGTAAAATAGCTGCGAACAGTGAAAGAGATGATGTGTATAAAATGCTAAGCACAGAAAATGTGTGCAGTTCCTCTATCTTATTGCCTTCTTCCTCCGATCCTGCCCACCCACCTGCTTAACACTTAGGAATCGTTCTCATTTCACCTCAAATGTTACTCCCTGCTGGAAGCCCTCCTTGATCACCCCCTGCCTGCCAAGGTTACGTCATAGCCGCCCCCTGCCACTTTTCACCCTCAGAGCACAGGGTAATTTCCATTCCCATCACATCTGATTGTTTGATTGATGGCCATCTCCTCCAATCGCCTATAAGCTTCATGAAGGCAGAGAATGGGAGTGCTAGGCCTCATTACTGTATTCTCAACACAGTCCTTAGCACATAGCGGGTGTTTAGTAAACATTAGCTGAGTAAAATGCCCAGGATGCATTTGTATCAGCAGAAAAATGGACCTAGAGATTCGAAGAGAAGTCACAGAACATCAATTCAATGTAGGGCTCGTAGCTTACCCATCCCGGGAGCCAGGTAAAAGGCCTGGTGAGCCCCATCTGACCTGCTAAGTCCATGACTTACTGCCTGTTTGACCGACACTCTTAACTGTTAAGAATTTGGTCTCCATGGTGCTAGAATATACTCTGCATAAACATGCACAGCCACACCCTGGCAATATTTCAGATGAACCCTAGTCCCTCCTATACCTTTCCTAATGTAACCATCACTCCACCGTGGGTGTGATTCTAGTGTTTAAAGACATATTTTTATACCACCGGACCTCTAAACACAGCCAACTACTCCATCTGGGGCTTATCTGAAGAAACAGCTCTCTGTTCTAATCCAGGTAAAAGTGAGTTCTATGGGACCTAGGAGGGAAGAAGGCATCTTGGCTCTCCAATGTGGTACCAATAAGGTATTTTCAGGAATATTTTTCGCTGCACCCAGTGTTTACTTATGCAGAAACTTTAGAACCTAACCTCCTTCTAACATGGGACTCTACCATATAGCAAAGTACAGTGGTTCCTCGAGATACGAGTTTAATTTGTTCCATAACCTTGAGGCGTGGGAAACTATGAGACACTCGAGTGGCAGGAAACTGGTGGGTCGTGTGCAGCTGGCCGATCCGCGCGATTACTCCTATCTCAAATGTTGCTCGTATTTCAAAGCAAAAATCGCTTGCTTGATGGCTCGTATCTCAAAAACCTCGTATGTTAGGGCACTCGTATCTCGAGGTACCACTGTATTTTGAAGTGCAGGTTTTAACACTGGGCAGGCCTGGGTTTAAATTCTTGTTCTGCTACTTAGGAATTACGACTATACCCTTAGACCCATTACTTAACCTCTCTCAGTCAGTTAACTCTTCTATACTAATAGATATAACAGCACCTAGATGTTATATCGGCAAGGAACACTAAATACAAGTACCCTGTTATGGCTAAATTATTGTATTTAAGAAAATTATTTGTATGGGGTGGAGGAGGGCCAGGGAAGCTCAATGGCGGAAAAGGAGGACATATATAAAACTTTCAACAATAAAGTTTTTTTTTAAAAGGAAGTTCTTTGTACACGGAGTACCATCACCTTAGAAGATAACGTTCTGTGCCATGCCTAGCCGTGCCCATTCCCGGTGGGTGTTCAGTGAACACCACGATCTTCCTCAGCTTTGTCTATTTCGGTCCAGACACCAGCCCACTTCCTTATGGGAGTATCTGACACCACCCTGCTATTTTGAGTAGAACTGCCTGCACAGAAATGATACTCTTCCGAACTTGGACAGCTGAAATGTTATACAAATCACCCTACTTCCTCTTGTCTTTAGGGTCAAACGGTGAACCAAGTTTTTTTCATAACTTCTCTCATGCAGACACACACCCTTTGTTGAGAGTATGACTTCCCCAGCACAGGACTCGGAGATACTACACAAGAAAACAGTGGTAGACACGGGGGGGGGGGGGGGGGGACAGCTCTTTATCCAAAGGAAAACAATGGAGAAAGAGAAGCTGGAATGTTCTAGGCGGTGGAAAAACTGAAATATCACTTGTGCTTCTACCATAATATTTCTTTTGTATCGATTACACATGAGAAAGAGTAGTTGCTGCCACTTGTAAAATAATTCCTCTCCAAACAGTATTGAACTAGGAACTGAGGGAG
Source organism: Lasiurus borealis (assembly GCA_004026805.1). Lineage (NCBI taxonomy): Eukaryota > Metazoa > Chordata > Mammalia > Chiroptera > Vespertilionidae > Lasiurus > Lasiurus borealis. The sequence goes on along the minus strand of PVJN01011221.1, from coordinate 52,201 downwards.
AATACAGAAGGACTACCTCTGCCTTCCAAAAGCTTGTAATGTAACTAGAGGCACAAAACAAATGGGCAACAGCTAACTGTGCACTGGATAAATGATAATAAAGAATAAATAAGGCAGAGATACAACAGGCTTTTCTGGAAAAGTAAAACTCTCCTGAAGAAGGTGACTAATGATTAGGTAGATGATGGTGGAAGGGCATTTTAGACATACCAATGACGAGGAACCAGCCTGGATTGGTCTAGAGACAGTCAGAACATATATAGAAAAAGAGTTAGGGGAGAAACCAAGAGAGTTTAGGTAAACACCTGTAATGTGCTGCCTCTCACAACCACACTAAAACTACAACTAAAAGACAAAACAACTATCATGCAGAACCACCAGAAAGCTGGCTGAGTAGAAGTTCTACAACTAGATGGAAAGAAAAAAGCGCACTGAGACTGGGTAGAAGACTCAAAGGCGTGGAAGAGCAGAGGTATGGAGGCATGTGAATCGGGCTGGAAACTGGGTGTGCTTTTTTTTTCGATTGGAAGGGAGATATAAGCTCCCAACTCTCTGAACTCATTTCCTGTGAGACTCTGGGAACCCATAGCCCTACAGGGAGAAACTGTACCGTCTGGCATCAGATTGAAAAGTGAGGGTAGCGTTCTCCCAAAGGCGCTCACAGGGATCATTGTTACTGAGTGGGGATGCGGGACACGGGGACGCAGAGACACGGAGACGTGAAGACGCAGAGATGGCTGACTGGCAGCCATTGCTGTTTGCTACACCCTTGTGATTCCCTGAGACTCCGCCCCACCCAAGCTGTGAGCAGTAGCTTTTGCATATGAATAGCCTATCCTTTTGCAGTCTAACCTAACAAACTGCAGCTGGGTCAGAGAGCTCCAAAACTTCCAAACTCCAAAGAGGAGAAATCTGCAGCTCTCGCTGTAGCTACTGCTGGGTGGCCTCAGATAGTAGCTGACTTTGCACCACCTTGGAGATCCAGGAGCCAGTGAACCTAATGGGCAGTGTGAGACGACACCAGATTTCAACTGCTGGAGACACACTCAAGAGGTAGACTCAGTGAGGACCAAAGCCCCACTGAATCAAGTCCTGCCCCACAAAGGTGTCTCCAGCACAGAAGTTATTTCATTACAGACACCTCAGATCTGATACCAACAGCAATCAAAGCTTAACTACAACAAGACTGTACACCCAGCCCCAAAAAGGGTACACCAAGAGTGTCCACTTCAGGTGATTGGGGAGGCTGAGCCACTGGGCCCTATAGGACACTTACCACACAAAGCCACTACATCAATACAGGGAAGCAGCCAAAATGCAGAGTCAAAAAAACATGTCATGAATGAAAGAAATGGAAGAAAGCAAACTACTGGATATAGAGTTCAAAACCACAGTTATAAGGTTACTCAAGAATCTTCTAGAAACCTCTGAGAACCTTAGTGAGACCTCTGAGGAAATTAGTGAGACCTTCAAGGATCTTAATGAGAATGCCAAAAAAATGGAAAAGGACCAGTCAGAAATTAAGCATATACTGTCTGAAATAAAGAATAATATATAGTATAAACTGATGAACAAAAATATAAATACAGAGGCAGTAAAGCATCAAACAAACTGTCAAATTACAGTGGGAAGGTTAGGGAGAGGTGGGGTAGATAAAAGATCAACCAAAGGTCTTGTATGCATGCATATAAGCATAACCACTGGATGCAAGACACTGGAAGGTGAGGGCATGCATGGGAGTAGGTGAGGGGGGCAATGGGAAGATATGTACACATGTAATACATTAATAAAAAAAGAATCATATATAGAAATTCAACAGTAGACTAGACGATCCCAAGAATCAAATCAAAGATTTGAAATATGAGAAAGCAAAAAACACCCAACCAGAAAAATAAAAATAAAAAAAATAATCCAAAAATTTGAAGATACTGTAATGAGCCTCTGGTACAACTTCAAGCATACCAACATCTGAATTATAGGGGTGCCAGAAGAAGAGAGGGAGCAAGATATAGAAAACCTATTTGAAGAAATAATGGCTGAAAACTTCCCCCACCTGGTGAAGGAAATAGACTTACAAGACCAGGAAGCACAGAGAATCCCAAACAAGAGGAATCCAAAGAGAACCACACCAAGACACATCATAATTAAAATGCGAAGGGCAAAAGACAAAGAGAGATTATTAAAAGCAGCAAGAGAAAAACAGTTACCTACAAGGGAGCACCCATACAACTGTCAGCTCATTTCTCAACAGAAACTATGCAAGCCAGAAAGGAGTGGCAAGAAATATCCAAAGTGATGAATAGTGAGAACCTACAACCACGATTACTCTACCCAGCAAAGATATCATTTAGAATTGAAGGTCAAAGAGCTTCAGAGATAAGAAAAAGCTAAAGGACTTCATCACTGCCAAACCAGTATTATATGAAGTGCTGAAGGGTATTCTTTAGAAGAAAAAGATAAAGGTAAAAATTATGAAAAACAAAGTGACAACAAATATATATCTATCAAGAAGTGAACCTAAAAATCAAGTGAAGAAAAAATCTGATAAACAGAATAAACTGGTGAATATAATAGAATCAGGGGCATAGAAAGGGAGTGGACTGAAAATTCTTAGGGGTAAGGGGATGTGAGGGGTGTGGGAAGAGACTGGACAAAAATCTTACATCTATGGATGAGGACAGTGGCGGGGCGTAAGGGAATGGGGGGGTGAATTGGGTGGAAGGGAGCTATGGGGGGGGGAAAGGAACATCAGTATTAATCTGAACAATAAAGATTTATGTAAAACAAGATTTAGGAAAATATACAAGCAACAGAACAAGAAGTACAATCTTTGCATGAGGGTGCAGTTTTATATCTTCCTTTCAAAAAAAAAAAAAGAGGCCCCATCAAAAACCATGTCCCCAAAGTCTCCCACTGACATAACCCACGACATCTCTTACCCGGATGAGGGAGGCCTGGTGCCGAGGCGGCTTGGTTCCTTGATTCCCCGATGAGGGTCCCTCAGGCTGGCCAAGGGGCTGTCTAGCTTCGTAAGGAGCTGAAACGGAGTGAGAGTCAGCATGGCACACCGAGATTCCACCCCAGAATTATGACTTCCCACTCCAACCGATAGTGTCTGCTTTTAAGGGCAGAATTATCAAAGGCATTAGAGATTCTGTGCATCGGGCCACCTAGTACAAACAAACCCTGGGGACAATTTAACTGGACAATCTAAAGACAGACAACCAGTTTATGATAAGGCAGGAAAATATTGACATCAGGTTAAGCTTAGGAATAAATTACAAGGGTGAAATGGTGAGAACCTAAATTGGGATAGAAAACAATGAGACTCATTAGAAAAAACGCCATGTTATAAATGTTCAAATTCTTGAGCTAGGTAAATTCTATATATACCCTCCTATTTCAAAGTCTTCCGTTCATTCCCCTACCCCCCAACCCTTGCAAAGAAGTAAATGTATATGTATTTTAAATACTAAGGTTCAATATTATCATTTATTTTGTTTGTTTGTTTTTGAGAAATAAATAGCACTGTCTTCTTTTCCTTTTTGGAAAGAAAGTGAAACCAAGTTGAGAAAAATACCAAAAAAAAAATAAAAATAAATTTATTTTTATTTCCATTTTTTACTAAGAATAAATGTATTTTATATTTATTATTTTGTCATTTGAGAACCAAACTAAAACCTTTTTTAAAAAAACAAAAAGGTTTTTTAAGCCACAAAAATGAACTCTTTTTTAATTCCTTTTATTTCCAGAACAAACACTTAATGACCTTGCCAAGAAGGCATAAAAACAGTTAAACATAACCAGGTAGTATGCAGCTCCAACAGAAAAGAGAAATTATCATCCCAGATGAAACCATTTCTGATGTGTTTGGGTTAACCATTGGAGCTTTTGGAAGTATGGAAAGAAGTGAAATGCTTTCTTTCCGTCGTTTCCTTATAAGTAAAATTAGACACAGAGAGCAGAGCAGCCTGCTAGTGCAGCACCTTTAGCACAGTGTGATGGTTTTAAAACAAAGAAGGTATAATGACAGCACATCAAGAATAACAAACAACTCCCCGGCTCACATCTGCTTATTGTGTTTCATCCAAGAAACTGGGACACGAGATTATAACACAATGGAACACATTAACATATCAAAATCATTGCCTAACAACTCATTTCGTGTCTTTTCAGACTCTGCTAAGGATTATTAAAAATATAAAAACTGAAAAAGAAACATAAACAGGAAGCACATAATCCAGGTCTTAAAAATAAATCTCAGCTGGGAGGCAGGTGTTGAGAAGGCTTTGTAAGACCATTTCACTTTGATGGAACACCACATTGAACTCTTCATGCCAGAAGGTTTGGACAACAGTAAACTGTATCATAGTTGGGACACTGAAGGTCATAAGCTTCCCCTGGGAAGCTGATCCTGATTCTGGTTCCCTTCCGAAAGAGGGAGCTTCTACTGTCCGGGAGGGAAACGTGTGGGGGAGGGCATCTGGCCCGTGGCTCCAGTCCCCCACCTACAGGGACCTCCTTCTCTTGGAAGAGACAGACCTAGCTCATCAAGACTCGGCCACATGGAGGATGATTTTTGGAGAGGCCAGGCCTGGAGGACAGATTTCCTCTTCCTACTCATGTGGGAGAGCCTGGATTAGCTCACCTGCCTGTGACCAGACAGGTGTCCGGAGCCCATGCGGTCACAAGTCTGAGACGCATGCTCTGAGGCGCTCTGTCAGCACCACAGCTGATCTTCAGGCCATCACTGGTCTGCCTGCTGTCTCATTCCACAGCTGGATCTGAACTCTCCTCTCCTTCCTCCCAAATAAAACACCAACATTATAAAAACGGGAATGAACAAGCTTTGACATGAATAGTATCAGGAGCAAAAATCACCAGATGGACCCAAGTTGCAGAGAGAAGAATTCTCCCTTCCTCTGACTGACATAGCTGGGAAAGTCTAAATGGAAATGCCTGCAAACATTGTATTTCTGAATGACCTTGTTCCTAGCGACAGGGGTCCCACAGTCTCCTGAGGGCCAGATCCAGGAAACTCAACGCCTTGAGAAACAGGAGACTGCTCCCTCAGATTCCTCTCGATGGGTAAGCAGTACAAAGGAGAACCCTCTAGAAGAGCAGCTCATCAGTCTAAGGATCATGATGTAGGAGAAAAACCAGGAAGGGATAACAGAAACTTAGAAAACAGTGTTTCAAGAATAAAGGAATGGCTGAAACCGTTTGGCTCAGTGGATAGAGCGTTGGTCTGCGGACTGAGGGTCCCAGGTTCGATTCCAGTCAAGGGCAAGTACCTTGGTTGCGGGCACATACCCAGTAGGGGGCATGCAGGAGGCAGCTGATCAATGTCTCTCTCTCATCGATGTTTCTAATTCTCTATCCTTCTCCCTTCCTCTTTGTGAAAAATCAATAAAATATATTTTTTAAAAAAGAATAAAGGAATGGCCACAAAAAGATGCACTTCACGTCTAACAGAATAGCTTAAAATCAAAAACACTGAAGAAAAAGAAACCACTGAGAATACCAAATGCTTTCAAGGAGCATGAACTCTCTCCTGCATTGCCAGTGGGATGTACAGAGCCACTTTGGAAAATTATTTTGGTACTTTCTCATACACCTCCCCTAAGTCTAGCAATTCCACTCCTAGGTGCCAGGGAAATTACGGCATATGTCACACTCATATTCCTAACAACCAAACCCTGGCAACACCCTCACTGTCCACCAACAGGAAACGGCTCATCAAACTGTGATCCATTCATGTGATGGAACACCACTGAGTGATAAATAGGAACAAACTACTGAGATGGACCATATGGATGAATCTCGGCCACTACGCCGAGGGAAAGATGGCAAACAAATAAGAGTACAGTCATTCAACATGATTATATTGATAGGAAGTTCTAGAAAAGACAAAACTAATCTGAAGTGATAAAAATCAGAACAGTGCTTGCACTAGGGGGCAGAGGGTGATTGGCAAGGGGCATCTCTGAGGTGATGGGAATGTTCTATTCGTGATCAAAATGGTGGGTCCATGGGTACATCCATTTGTTAAAACTACACTGAGTATTTTATTTTTTTAAATATATTTTATTGATTTTTTACAGAGAGGAAAGGAGAGGGATAGAAAGTCAGAAACATCGATGAGAGAGAGACATCGATCAGCCGCCTCCTGCACGCCCCCTACTGGAGTTGTGCCCACAAGCAAGGTACATGCCCCGGACCGGAATCAAACCCGGGACCTTTCAGTCGGCAGGCGGATGCTCTATCCACTGAGCCAAATCGGTCTTGGCTACACTGAGTATTTGAAATGTGTGCATCTTACCATATGGAATTTTTACCTTTTAAAATCAGATTTTAAAAAGCATAAAGGCACGAACAACCTTGACAGGTGCCACCAAGAGTCAAAAAAGATGGAGAGAAGCAGGCTACCTCCTTGCCACCGGGGGAGCGGAAGCCCCGTTTGAATGGGATGCGGAGAGGATGGCCATGAAACACAGCCAGCACAGACAAGGTGTTTAAGGAATATCAAAAAAGATGGGATGGCCGAAACCGGTTTGGCTCAGTGGATAGAGCGTCGGCCTGTGGACTGAAGGGTCCCAGGTTCGATTCCAGTCAAGGGCATGTATCCTGGTTGCGGGCACATCCCCAATGGGGGGCATGCAGGAGGCAGCTGATTAATGTCTCTCTCTCATCGATGTTTCTAACTCTGTCCTTCTCCCTTCCTCTATGTAAAAAATCAATAAAATATATATTTTTTTAAAAAGATAGGATGGAACATGGCGATACGCTGAACAAAAATGACTCACCTGTGCATTAAAAATCCAAAATCAGGCACCAGGCTAGGCACAGGACTCCAACTTCCAAGCCCAATTCCGATTGGGAATTTCTAAAAACCCACTGCTACAAACAGGGAAACCAGGCAGGAGGGGGGCTGGACTGTAAGAGGAAGATGAATCCTCAACCCCGTTCTGTTGCAGACCTCAGAAGGACAATCGAGTGCCAGGAGAGTGACTTCTCGTCACAGTACCATCTTGCATTTGCAAAGGACTTGATTTCTCATCAGATTTTATACCCACAATCCCCTCTAGCTGATACTCCACGTGAAAAGAGCAGAAACCACGCTTCAGAGCAGTTAAATGTCTTGCCCAAGGTCGCACAGCTAGTCGCGTAGACCCACACCTTCTGATTGCAATCAAAAGATCTTCCCATTATGCTACACCTGCTTCCTCTGCGAGATTACAGCCTCTCTCCAGTCCAGCCCCGCACACGTTTTAGACCCGCGTCCCTCTAGAAGTCGCCGCTGTTTTCAACGCAGCAAAAGCCTGCAGAAACTGGGTCATTTTCAGCCAGAGCCCACAAACTACAGAGGGGGGTTGTGGGTATCCGATCTGGAATGCCTTTCACGGGCCGCATCTTAAAGTAGGGGTCTGAGCCCCAGGAGGAGCGGCTGCTGCAGTGGATCCATGGAGCCTGAGCACCGTGCCCAGCAGCCCGCGCTGCCAGTCATCCCTAGAACCCTCTCCCGGGTTTTACCAGCCGCAGGGCGAGCGCAGCCTGAATGAGAGAGAGCAAGCAGGCAAACGCCCCGGACACCCCTCAGCAAAATGCTTTCCCTGTCACTTCCCGGATTCTTATTCCCAAACACAAGAGCTAAATCATTAATCCGTTTATGCGATCAGTCTTTAACGGGGCAATCAGCCCTTCCGCATCTGCAGTGTTGTCTTTTTAAGCCACTCCATAGAAGCAGTTCTCCTATCCATGTGTGCTATGTTTGCAGGAAAGAATCGCATTTCCAAAACGACACAAGCCCTTCATGTGCCGCTTTCCTGTGTGGTGAAATCTGTCTATGAGAGATGAAATCATCTACATGGCTGTTTACAGGTCTAAAGTTTGCAGGAGACAAGGCATCGCTAAGAGAGACCTCGTTTCATTGTTTTGAGCCCTGCTTGAGAGAAGAGAATTAGATGGAGCCCCATTTCCAAAGCCAGCGGTAATTAAGGCCGGACACTCAGCGGCTGGATCGGTGGCGGGGTCCCTCAGACCCTGCCTGGGACAGCCGGCCCGCGGGTGACCCCTTACCTGGCTGCATCTGCTCCGTGCTGCTCCGTAGCTGGCTGTAGCCATGGCTCAAGGGCACCCTCTGGTAATGAGGCGGAGAAGAGGGAGGGGAGGCGAGCGGTGACATCGTTGGAGACTGTGTTTCCTGCTTCAAAAAATCAGAGCAGAGTTCAGAAGCAAGCGGAGCTGCGGTTCTGAAGCGTAACCCAGCGCTGCTGCTGGAGAGCCAGGTGGTTTAACAAATGGAGGAAATGTCTCCTCAGATGTCCGGCTGGATTCACAGGCAAGGTCTGAGGATGCAAAACTCTCCCAGAGAATCAAGTCTCACCAGCACTCAGGTACCTGAATTATTCAAACAAGCCTGGAACGCTTGCAGTTATTCCGATCATATTTTCCTTGGGAAAATCAAAGACACCGATCATCCCAAGAAATAACATTCATACTCCCCAATGTGGATCTCTTTGTGGATAGATTCGATTTTCATTCATTGATAAAGGCCCTTTCTTTCTGGATTTACACTCATCAAGTCTTCCAGCAAATGTGGCTATGAAAAATATTTTAAGTGCTTAATACTAAATGTTCTTAGAGCTTACTATGCCAAGTAAAATGGCAAGTGGTTTTTTTTATTTTTTTATTTTTACATCGAGAGACTGCAAAATAGTTAATTATGGGTGAACCACTCCAACTAGCCCACTCGTAGACACTAGGATGGAGCCTTAAACATGTTACGATTAGAATCTCAATTCAAATGCGAACCTGATGCTCTGCTACTGGGTTTCCTCTTCTGTATTTTTAAAAATATATTTTATTGATTTTTTACAGAGAGGAAGGGAGAGGGATAGAGAGACAGAAACATCGATGAGAGAGAAACATCGATCAGCTGCCTCCTGCACGCCCCCTACTGGAGATGTGCCCGCAACCAAGATACATGCCCTTGACCGGAATCGAACCTGGGACCCTTCAGTCCACAGGCAAACACTCTATCCACTGAGCCAAACCGGTTTCGGCTCCTCTTCTGTATTTTTAATGCTACCAACAGTGTGGTAATTTCAGAGTGCCAAAGTATCATAGAAAGAGTAATTTTTATCAACACGGGCACAATATAATTGCTGTTAGTCTAAAAAATGCAATTTTTCTTCAAGAAAAATGAAAGAACATTTGCTCTGAACTGTAAGCTCACACTCACAGATTGGGTGGGCCTAGCATGACCCCAGCCAAAAAGATGGGTCCTCACTCACACAGCCAGGGGATGGTCTAGAAAGTTCCCAGGGCACCAACCATCCTGGGATAGTGAACCTTCGCTCATCTCCAAATGCTGATAGGAAAGCATGCCAAATAGTGGTGACTGAAGATCCCATGCTCCTTTCATATATGTCCTTGAAGAACATGCTACACCTCACTTAAATATAAAATTACTGGTGTCCCAGTGCACAGACTCATGCACATTGAAAGGAAATTTTTAGAAGAAATGTTTTAATATCGCTATTCGCCTTTCTCTAAATAGAATGTCAAACAAATTCACAATCGACAATGATAGAGTGAAACTTAATGCATGCAACTGGCGCCAATGAGAATTTTTTATGTATCGTGCATATGTGAGTCAACTTAGCCTTTTTTATATATACTGGAGGCTCAGTGCACAAAATTCATGCATGGAGGGGGGTTCCTCAGCCTGGCCTGCACCCTCTCCAATCTGGGACCCCTTGGGGGATGTCCGACTGCTAAACCGGCAGTCAGACATCCCTCTCACAATCCAGGATGACTGGCTCCTAACCACTCACCTGCCTGCATGTCTGATCAGCCAAAACTCCTCTGCCTGCCCACCTAATCAGCCCTACCTTGCCCCCCTGCCAGCCTGATCACCCCTAACTGCCCTCCCCTGCAGGCCTGATCTCATCCCCAACTGCCCTCCTCTGTCGGCCTGATCTCACTCCCAACTTCCTTGCGCTGCTGGACTGATCCCCCCTAACTGCCTCTGCCTTGGCCTCCACCACCATGGCTTTGTCCAGAAGGAAGTTGGATGTCTGGTCAACTCGGTCTAATTAGTATATTGCCATTTTATTCATATAGACTAGAGGCCCAGTCCACAAAATTCGTGCATGGGTAGGGTCCCTAGGTGATTGGCGATCAAGACTGATCTGTGGGGCAATCAGCAGGGCAGTCAGGGGACCCCCAATGGCACCCACCTTGGCTGGCCTGGGGCCTGCAGGCTGGGGGCAGCTCCTGTGTTGAGTATCTGCCCTTTGGTGGTCAATGCACATCATAGTGACCAGTCATTCCACCAGTGATTCCACCATTTGGTCAATTTGCATATTAGGCTTTTATTATATAGGATACAATAAACTTGCTTAATTAGACCTGCTTTCTGATTTAACTAAACTTTTCCTAGCTCAGTAAAGCACCTCAACTTCTCTTTCAGGTAACTGTCAGCAACACAGCAGTAATTAACAACAAAAAAAGCAGATTATTATTATAGATCACTCAGGGAGCACAAAGGATAAAATATTTAACTGCAACAGTGTCTGACTAGATCCTGCACAGTGAGAAAACCTGAAGTCATTTGCAAGGTCTGCCATTTCTTACTTCTTTTCAGTCAGATCATGTTTCTAAGCTTTCCAAATCTCCGTTTTCCAGCTAATGAAAAGAAAATAGGATTCCACCGAATCTCCGATCTACCTCCTCCAGGGCTTCTGTGAGGATCCAATAAGATGAGGCACGGGAAAACACTTCATAAATATTTGGTTAAAGTGTAAAATGTTTGCACTCAGTAATAAAGCAAGTCGTGTTCCTGGACTGAAGAAACTGTAAGGAGGCTAGTAGTTGCTAGGGAGAGGAAGCTGGCTGTTGCTATGTGACGTCATTATCCAGCACCCACAACTGCTGTTACTAGGCTGGGCTGAGCTGTAGGCCGCATTTTGCACCAGGGGGTCTTAGCAGCGCTGGCTGCAATTTGGTGGGGTGTCGCCACGAGGTGGTGGTGGAACCTGTGTCCCACTTGGGGGAAGCTGAGTGTTGGTTAGTCGGTGCCAGGTCTGTGGTGCCATTTATTTTTAAATGGCCAGTGCACATCATGGAAGGTCCTGCATTGAGCTTCTGCCCCCTGGTGGTCAGTGCAATCATAGCTACTGGTCAGATGGTCAGATGGACACTTAGGCTTTTATATATAGATAGATAAGTATAAAACTTTTACAGCAAGACCTCAGATATCCAGCATTATCAGGGTGAGCCATATAAATTAGTTCTCCAACTTTAATTTCACTGCATTTTAAAAACATTTTTGCCCTAGCCAGTTTGGCTCAGGGGATAGAGCATCATCCTGCAGACTGAAGAGTCCCAGGTTCAATTTGTCAAGAGCATGTACCTTGGTTGCAGGCTTAATTCCTGGCCCTGGTCAGGGCTCATGTATGAGGCAACCAATCGATGTGTCTCTCTCACATTGGTGTTTCTCTCTCTCTCTGTCTCTACCCCTCCCTTCCAATCTCTCTTTAAAAATCAATAGGAGAATATCCTCAGGTGAGGTTTCACAAAGAAATATATGATCAGACCGTCAAACCTCAGAGGGAAGGCAGGGGAGGGTGGGGGAAAGGGGAAGAGATCAACCAAAGGACTTGTATACACGCATATAAGCCTAACCAATAGACACAGACACCCCCCGATATATATATACATATACATACATATATACATATATATTTTATTCATCTTCCTAAAATATAACAAATTGATTTGCCTTGTAGAAGATATTATATATAACTGACTTGTCTGCATGATTCAATATCTTTATTAAAAGTAGGAGCAGAACCTGGATGACTTCAGGATTTACTAATGTGTTAGGCTATTTACCTCTTCTTCATAGGCTCACTCTTCTGGCATTTTACACTTCTGTCCCTACCAATCACCATCTGACTATTCTAATCAGCGGTCCAATTTTAAAAGCCCATCCTCTCTCTTCTCATTCCTAACTTGCTAATGTGCAATGACAGTCGTTCTCAAGGTGCATTCCAAGCGTGCACCCCAAAAATGATGCCCTGGTGACAGAAGCTTAGTAAATACAGATGTCCAGGTCCCTTTATTGCAGGACTTCTCAGGGCATTGAATGTGCTCATGTGCGCTATGAATCTCCAAGACTGGGGATTTAGTCTGCCCCCCGGAAGAGTGTATGAAGCAGCATTCTCCAAACATATCTAGCCAGAGAAACCTTTCCTCCAGACTTTCTTGGAAAACTCCTAAAGGTTACATTTCAAAACACTCATTTGGAAGGAGATGAATCATACAAGTGTGCTAAACCGGTGGCCTTCCTTCGGACATAGTCCTACACTAATGTAGGCTCTAAAGGGCCCATGGGTGACTCATGATCATTCCTATGCATTTGGCCTCTACTTCTCGCCACAAGGAAATTTCCCTGGCTCGCTTCCAAGTCTGTAACTGTAACCCAGATGGTGAGATTCGCTGGAAGCTTGACAGCAGATAAGAGGCCCCGCTGCGTGCAGTTCCGTGGCCACACGGACACGCCTGATCAGATTGTTTACCTGCTTCTCCTCGTCCTCCGTCCTTTGGAAGGCATTTTTTTCCGAGCTTAAATATGGAAGCGGAGCCTTCGTTCCGTGCGGCTCCGCCGAGTTCCCAAATCGCACGTCGCTGTCGGTCTTGGACATCGGAAAGCGAGGCAGCGGCAATTCTTTAGGACCAGAATCAGAGAAGCGGGAGTGAGATGTTATTCTAGAACCGAGGGAAGGGGAACGCACTGTCCCAAAGATGAATCACTTTTGAGGGAAATTTCCAGAGCGCTAAATATAGATTAAATGTTTATTTTGACACAATAGGAACTCTTATAATAATGTCAAGACAGGAAAATGCTACCCATTTTACCAAATATTCCGGCTTAGCATTTTTTAATGCCATTAAGTCTTCGTAGACCTAATTCAGGGTTTGGACTCATCTCCCACTTCATCCTTTATTTTAGCCCCAAGAAGAAAAAAAAAAGGATGTGATAGTATATAAATAAGTGACGGATGGTAGCAGGTAAAACTTACATAGCACTGATGATATGCCAGACGCTGTATTAAGATCTGCAAATAGTAGCTCATTTAATCCTCATAACAACTCAGTAAGGTAAGACTATCATTAGCCTTCACTTACAGATGTCAAAATAGGTATCGATCAGTTGAAGTACTAAATAACATCCCCAAGACCACACAGCTGGCTCTTTACTAGTGCCAGTGTTGCTGCCCTACAGAAAGGGCCTTCATTCCCAGGTCACGGGTTCAATTCCCGGTCGGGGCCCCTGCCCAGGTTGTGGGCTCGATCCCCCGTTTCTTCTCCTATGTGATTCCTTAATAAACGTTCACAGTCAATCTCCAGTAGTCTTTTCATAAGGGAATAAGGAAAATGGTATCAAGTTGAAACAATCAGTCCAATGTTCAGCCAGATCCTACTGTCAGAACCATTGGCCACACTCACAGTGCGACAAAGAACTGAAATGTAACAACAGTCTGGTATATTTACTTATCTTTCAGATCTGACCAAACTATTCTGAAAACAAAAAATAACGCTCGGGCACATTTCTAGTTCTCAGCACAGCGAATGACACAACGCAAACAACTCCCAAAATGGGGAGAATACTGTGAATTGCGCATAATGATTTGCATCTGTATCCACTGCTCGGGATGATACCCCGTGTGCCTTTGCGCTCCTATCAGCGCGCTGTTCTAAAAACACAGCTGCGTTTCCGATGATGGATGCTGTGCTAAAGCCAGAAAACATCTTAGCAACAGCCAGTCTCCTAGTTCCCCAGGCAGAGAAGGCCCTCGGGTCTCTAATGGCCACATCATGTTTATTTTTAGTTGCTATGTCCACGTTTGATTCAAAGAAGTAGGCAATCTGACAATTCCCACGTGATCAATCAGCCGAGGCCCAAAAGACTTAGATAGGATAACCAAGCTGGAAAATTAAACCAAGACTCTCCTAAAGAGAGGATGGCTGCCATTTTTCCTTTTCTTTTCTTTTTTTTAATGTTTTAATGTTTCCCCACTTCGGCAGCTCTCCAGCACTCAAAGCAGGAATGGATTCCATCAGAGAAAAGTAAATCAAATATAAGCTAATCCTATGGTGTGTTCTCAGAAAGGTATTTGTTTCCGCTCAGTCTGCAAAAAAAAAAAAAAAAAAAAAAAAGGATCTGAAAAGATGGAAAAAGATCACATAAATGATTTGTACTCTGATCTGCCCAAGAGAGGATGGTTCTGAGTACATGAGGGCGCGGGGGGAGTAAAGGGTACAGCGTTTGCAAGCGCCCTGACCAGCATTTTACTGGTGTTCACCGGATAACCCGGCTGTCTAACTCAGCTCTAAGGAAAGCAAGAGTGCTAATATTTAAGGGTGCACTCACTCTAAGGCAGCGGTTCTCAACCTGTGGGTCGAGACCCCTTTGGGGGTCGAACGACCCTTTCACAGGGGACTCCTAAGACCTTCGGAAAATGCAGATATTTACATCACGATGCATCACAGCAGCAAAATGTCATGGCTGGGGGTCACCACCACATGAGGAACTGTATGCAAGGGTTGCGGCCTTAGGAAGGTTGAGAACCACTGCTCTAAGGCCATGTACTAGTAAATGGGGAGTCGACACTTGCAGGGCCCTGAGATGAGTCCCCCCTTAAATTATGCGCCCTACGTGCCTCTTGCCTCACCCCAGCTCAGGCCCAGGTATAACCAAACACTCGGAGCTAAAGCAAAGCTCTTGAAAATGCTCCCATCAGAAGCACTCTCCACACTGGTTGCACATAAGAATCACCCGAGGAGCTCCTGAAAACCCCGATATTTAGCCCAGCGGGTGTGGCTTGGTGGTTGAGTGTCAACCTACGAACCAGGAGGTCACAGGTTCAATTCCCGGTCGGGGCACCTGCCCAGGTTGTGGGCTCGATCCCCAGTTGGGGGCATGCAAGAGGCAGTCGATCTATGTTTCTCTCTTGCAGATATTTCTATTTCTCTCTCACTCTCCCTTCCTCTCTAAAATCAATAAAAACATTATCTTTTTTTAAAAAAAATCTCAATGTTCAGGCCATATCCCAGACTAAACAGATTAGAATGTCTAGGGGTGGCCTCTATTTTTTATTTTGCATTTAAAAGCTCTGAGGGTCAGAGGTAAAAGGCATCGGGATTTATAAAACACAACTGAGGCCAAGGCCGGTTTGGCTCAGTGGATAGAGCATCGGCCTGAGGACTGAAGGGTCTCAGGTTCGATTCCGGTCAAGGGCATTTACCTTGGTTGCGGGCACATCCCCAGTGGGGGGCGTGCAGGAGGCAGCTGATTGATGTCTCTCTCTCATCGATGTTTCTGGCTCTATATTCCTCTCCCTTCCTCTCTGTGGAAAAGCAATAAAACATATTAATAAAAAACTGAGAAAGCCTTATATTTGTGAAAAAATATTAATTCTATACACACGTGATAACAGGCAATCCTCCCCCCTATTCCCCACCCCCTGGGAAACTGAACTGTATAGATTTGGGCACAAAGCAGGTGAAGATTTCAGTCCTCCTTCAAATAACAACAAAGCAATTCCAACTTCTCCAGAAGACAAAGTGGGAAGATGCCACACTAAAGCTCAATGCCCACATCCAATGGAACGGAAACTCTGGGTGCCGAGCACAAACCCGCTGTGATGTCAGTTTAACTGCAGCACGTGACTCACAGCAGTGACTGCTGTGTCTCGCAATAAACACTGAACGAGCCACTGAAATGATGCTCCATCAAGAAATTTGTTTCAAGGAACCAAATTACGCAATACCAAGGGATGCCTCGTGGGTCAGATTTGTTCCCGCGTGTGGATAATACCCCCTGATTACAGATTACAGTCAGCGCTCACTACACAGAAAGAATCATCGAGAAGAAGCTACTCTGCATAACAATGAAGAGCATCGCAACTGGCAGATGAGCACCTGGCTCCAAACTCTACTGGCCTTGCCTCCTTCGGCAAGTTACTCCAGGGCCCTACACTTCCTAAACTTCCGGCCCTAAACTTCCGTTTCCATGTCTGTGAGATAAGGTGACAACAGGCCAGAACAAAGGCTGCCACTGTTCAGCCACTTCTGTCTCTGCAGGCGCGTGAGAAAAATGACATCCCTCCGGTCCCCTGTGCAGTTCACCGGATCACGTGACAAGTGCTGGCCAGCGCCCTGTGAGTAGCAGTAACATGAGTCACGTCCAGGCCTGGGACCGCCGGGCTGAGAAACTATTTCTCGGTTCTGGCAATTAGGGGAACAGGTGCCACAGGACCCGGCAGCCGGAATAACAGAGCCGCCACATGGGCAGCTGCCCGAGAACTCATCCCCACCCACTGCAAGGCAGGCAGCGAACCTTTGTTTGGTGATGACACAGATTCCAGCGGTGTCTGTTATCACAGCTCCTCCCAGGCGACACGCCCTGATACAGATCCTGAACGCGGGGCTTGTGAAGACCGAAGGAGACCGTGCCTGACACACGCTCAGCTTTTGATAAAGACGAGCAGGGTGATCACAGTCCTCTGATGGCGAGGATCAAAGGGCTGTGTTCCCCCAAGCTCTGAGAATCTTCTCGACTGTTTGGAGTGGTCCTGCAAGGTTACCATGGACCGACCAGAAATCCTGAACCCACTTCAAGGTCTAGCAGGGACTTCACAGGGCGGGTGTAAACAGCCGAGGGGTTTTCATCTCGATGTGAGGAAAAGGGAAAAGTCCCCGCGTGCTGTGTGGACATATGAAAGCCATTTTATCAGAGAGAATGACAGGGGACCTCAGCACGTCCCTTGATGTGGGGAGTATTCGCCTTCTTCACACGGATTTGTAAAACCAGTACCGAGGCAGCATAAATGGTGACAAAAGTCTGGAGCTTCGCTTTTTGTTCAAGTTGTGGAAAGTGCTCAAGTATACAGTGCGTTGGGAGCAGGGATGGCAAGATAAGAAAATGTGAAATCGACACTTTAAGAAGATCATTTAATTCTGCCAAAATTGGTACCCCCAAAGTGCTTACTGATCATCAGAATGGCGCAAGAATTGGGGAATTAAAGGACGATCAGGGCCGATATGACTGACAAGGACAAGAGAGAGAGAATGGGGGCAGTTCCATCCAGACTCTCCCCCTTGCACGTCCCCTTGTCCTGAGCAAAGCCTGAGATGCCAGTATAAATTGCTCAAGTGGAAAATTAAACTGGATGCTATTCTTTGGCCGTGGCTCTGAAATTCCTGTCCCAATCTCTTCCTGCTGAAGAACAAAATCTATTTTAATGGCAAGTCGGTTAAAAGGAACTAATCTCAGGTTGCTCTCTGAATGATTCCCACTTAAAAAAAAAAACATAGAAACTAAGATACTTGCTACGTTTCCTTCTTTCGGTTCCAGGGGAGTTGGAGAAAGCAAGGAGAAATTCCACAAATGCTTCGAGAATAGGCTTTAAATCCACTAGCAATGGTTCTCAGAAATAAGAAACGGGTCACGGGTAATAAAATGTGTAACTGGGAGCTACTTACCACATTTAATACTCTCTATCCGCACGGGGAGGCCAGACTGGGCCGCGGCAATTAATTTCAAGGCGACGTAAAACTGAGTCGGACCAAAATAACCAACGCGCTTGGCACCACACAGCTCCGTGATCTGCAAACAGACGAGGAGAGTGATGCTGAGAAACTCCATTTCATAACGGGAAAACGAGACGAGCTATATTATAAAATCTCCAGCATTGCGCGGTGTAGCTAACCGCAGGTCCCTGGAGAACCTATGTGTACACACTGCTTTCTTTTTCTTACCGTGCCCAGGGAGTTATTCAATTCCGATAATTAAATTCTACCTCCTCCTGATGCTGCAGGACTGATTATTCCTCCTCTTTCAACAAGGAAATTAAAGATAACAAAGGATGGCTGCTGCTCTCCGTACAAAAGAGGGTGACTCTTTCAGGGGGCGGATTCTGAGGTATGAAATCCCGAAAGTCAGCGGGGGCGAAGACAGAACAGATGAGTCACTTCCACTACCTGTGGATGAGCCGAGCTGATCGAAATTAAAAGTGATTATTTCTTAAGTTCTCCGGCAAATGACTTCCTAGGCATTAAAATTACATCTTGAGTGCTCGTTTCAGAGGAATAAAACAGGAATATTTTCAAGATATTGTGCCCTAGCTGATTTGGCTCAGTGGATGGAGCATCAGCCTGTGGACTGAAGGGTCCTGGGTTTGATTCCTGTCAAGGGCACAGGCCCGGGTTGCAGGCTTGATCCCCAGTAGGGGACATGCAGGAGGCAGCCGATCAATGATTCTCTCTCATCATTGATATTTCTCTCTCGCTCGCTCGCTCCCTTTCTCTCTGAAACCAATAAAAATATATATTTTTTAAAGTTATTGTAATCTTTCATTTGTAGACCTTAAACTAACACATATCCCATTGTTGGTTTAAAATAACTTAAATTCAATGACTTTTATGTTCTCAAAAGTTCAAATAACTGTAAGTGCGTGTGAAGAAAAGAAAAAGCATCCCCCACTTTGTAGCCCCGGAGGAAAACAGTATATGTTCTTCTAGAAATGTCCTACATGTATTAGAGGCCCAATGCACAAAATTCATGCAAGGGCCTTGGCCACGGCTCCCACCCACCGCTGCCGCCACAGCGGGGCCTCTGCCACCTCTGCCATGGCCCCTGCCCCTGCCACTGCCGGGAGCCACAGCAGCTTTGTCCAGAAGGAAGGACATCCAGAAGGATGCCCGGTCTAATTAGCATATTACCTTTTATTATTACAGACAGATACTAGTATGATGCACGCCTGTGTTTTCCCTGGTGGCTAGTCAATACTTCATACAAATAGAATAGTGCATACTATTGGGCACCATTTTGTTCATTTAGCAATGCTGTTTTCATGCCTCAAGACATCTCAGCCTGGGTCCCCACCTCCCTCAGGACAGAATTCCGGCTTCTTAGCATGGCATGAAGGCCATTCACAACCTGTCCCTGGGCAGGTTTTTCTAGTCCCATCTCAGCACACACACGCATGCGCACCCAGTTCTGTAGCTGCATTCGGCTTCTCCACTGTCCAAACACATCTTCCCCTTTCACATCTCTGTATCGCGTGCACATGCTATAGGACATGGGAAACTAAATAGCCTTAAAGACCTGGTCTGCATGCTTCAGTTGGTTGGAGTGTTGACCCATATATCAAAAGGTGGTGGGTTCAATTCCCAGTCAGGATGAGTATGGGAAGCAACTGATCAATGTTTCTCTCTCTCTCTCTCTCTCTCTCTCTCTCTCTCTCTCTCTCTCTCTCTCTTTCTCTCTTTCTCCTTCTCTCTCAAATCAATAAAAAATATCCTCAGGAGAGTATTAAAATATAAAATAAAGAAATAGCCTTAAAGTCAAAGTTGGTTTTCCATGAAGAAACTAGTTTTATGACTTTGGGCAAGTTAATTTAATCTGCCTGAAACCTAATTTCTTCATATGTAAAGTAGAAATATTCTCTAGTAAATAAATAAATAATATGCTAAATGAACCTAATACAATACTTAGAAATCTGTCTATACTAATAAAAGCCTAGGTGATCCTGGCACCCTCGTGCGACTCCCTCTCATCATCACAAGATGACCACCACAAGATGGCCAGCAGGGAGGGCAGTTGTGGGCTATCAGGCTGGCAGGAGACAGAAGTTGGGGGCAAAAAGGCCAGCAGGGGAGGGCAGTTGGGGGTGATCGGGCTAGCAGGGGTGTAGTTAGGTGTCAATCAGGCTGGCAGGGGAATGGTTAGGGGGCACTCAGGCTGGCAGGGGAGTGGTTAGGGGCAATCAGTCTGGCAGGCAAGCTGATAGAAGCCAGCAGTCCCAGATTGTGAGAGGGATGTCCGATTGCAGGATCTGGCCTAAACCGGTAGTCGGACATCCACCAAGGGGTCCCAGATTGGAGAAGGTGCACACCAGATTGAGGGACACCCGTCTTCCATGCACAAATTTCATGCACTGAGCCTCTATATATATAAAAGCCTATGCAACAACCAGTCACTATGATGCACACTGACCACCAGGGGCAGATGCTCAACACAGGAGCTGCCCCATGGTGGTCAGTTCACTCCTATAGCCAACCTCCCAGGCCCAAATCAGCCCCAATCACCAGCCAGACCAAGCGACCCCATCCGTGCATAAATCCATGCACCGGGCCTCTAGTATTCAGTATTGTTGGGTCCCATCCCATTCACCTGGAACTGGAACCTCTTCACTCCCTGCTAGATTTAACTCCAATGCTTCTTCCCAAGTCCCCAGGTATGGTTTATTTTCCAAGCGTATTCTCTGACTATTCAAGTGTCCAAAACCTTCACTTACATGAGATACTTAGATTTGCTTCCAAATACAAGGAGAGAAGGAAGGAAGTGGGGAGTATGGGTGGAAAAGTCTGGTCAAGAGTTGGAAACTATTAAAATTAGATGAGGGTTCATTCTCCTACTCTGTACTTCTGTATACATTTGAAATTCTTCATATTCAAGCTTTTAATGTCTATTTAAACACATCACAGTATATGATATGTTTATCTCTGCCTCTCATTAAAATGTTTTCTCTCTAAGGACAAGGGGTAAGTTCCGTTCATCTCTAGGCACCCAGGATATAGTCAAAAAATTCTCAGTCAAGTGAATGAACTAACTCTCAAAAATAAAAAGAAACTGTCGCTCTGGCGGGTTTTGGCTCAGTGGTTAGAGCATCAGCTTTTAGACTGAAGGGTCACAGGTTAGATTCCTGCACAGGGCACATGCCCAGATTGCTGTCTCAATGGGGGTGTACAAAAGGCAGCCAATTGATGTTTCACCATCACGTAGGTGTTTCTGTCTCTCCCTCTCCCTCTCTCTCTAAAAATCAATTTAAAAATCTTTTTTAAAAAGTAACTGAGTTTTACAATGCAATCCCTTTATTGTGAATAAATTATACATTTTCAGGTACAGGCTTGCCTGTGCCTAGAGAAAAACACCAGCTACATTAGTGAAATTCCAATGTCAATATAGTTATCTCGCAGAATAGTTTCTAATATTAAGAAATTAGAATCCTTGGTATGTGAACAACTTAACAACTTTAATTTAGTATTGTTAACTCTCGGTTATTTCTTTAACGTAGAACTGAAAAGGTCTTAAAGATCACTGAAATTGCTGCTAAACTACTCACTATGGGATTTTGAGAGTAGCTCCTGAATCTGACATGAGTAAATCACTTTTTTTTTTACCCTAGAATCTGTCCTTTGATCCTATATACCACTAGAATCGCTGATTCGTAGCCAACACGGAATAAGTGCAACTGTGACATAAAAGAACATAAGTGAAGTGAGCACATAGCTCACTCAGTACACCAAACCTCCAGGAGACATGCCAAGAACATTCTGGAATATTTGAGCCACAGGAAGATAAACTAATTATAAGCCTTTAGAACTTACATGTGGAACCTCATAAATTGGATACTTCTCAATTCTAAAAGCAGGTTCATTTTTGTAAGGGTATTTTCTGTGTTTGTTTATCGAGGCTCAAACTGTTCTAAGTCTACATTCTTCAGGGAAAGGTTCTAAATTGTGGGTAGAAACACTTTGATGCGATCTAAAGAAAATAACGTGGTGCCTTGTCCCACATACTTGGTTAGCGGGAGATATTTTATATAACCGCTTCTTCAAACAGTCCAAGTTGTTAAGCTTTTCTCAAAATAAAGAAAAACAATAAAAAGATTCCATGCCTCTTCTTTAAACCCCAAACCTGTAACGCTCAGCTGGATCCATCTTAGGTTACACATTGGGCGAATTTCTAATACAGAGCAAGAGCCTATGGGCTGATGTTTGTTTTCTCAGGTGGAAGGCGGGAGATGAAGAAAAAAGAAATGGATGAAATCAACTTCCTTAGAGCTTACAGATGTACAAGTGAACTGTCAGGGCGCTGGATGTGAATCAGAAAAACTCACCGACCATTTGCAAAGAACCTGGACGAAGTTTTGGAAGGAGATGGAAGGCCACTAAAATAGCTTCCCTCCTGCCTAATTCTGGAAGATGAAGTGACTGTGCTGAATAATCAGTCCACACCCATTCCAGTTTGCCTGAAATAATACTTTCTTTCCTAGCTGGAATGCAGTAAATTTTCAGAACTGTTCAGGGGTTTGAATAAGCTTCTCTCTTCCAAATATTTTTTTTAAAAGACTGCCTTAAAAAGTCTTGGGGGGGGCAGAGGACATTCAGCAGGGGACCCCCTTTTTTATTCTCTCCCCACTACAGCTAAGCCAGAGAGTGTGCTCACACATGGACCGCTTCGGGTCCTGAATCCGGACTGTGAGACTTCCCACACTGCTCTCCATGTTTCCCTCCATGATGTCTCATAACGACAAGATTACCCCCCGCCTCGAACAGGCATCAGGGGCTCCTTTACCCTTTCCCAGAGAACAAGACACTGGAACATGGCGTGTGAGGCCTCCCATGTGGCCCACACTAGCTTTACAGCAGCCCCACGTCTGTCTCCCCCTCCCCCTGCATGTAAGGCGTCAGCCAGGCCACATGCCAACCATGTCTCCGCACATGGGAGCTATCCGGGCCTCCGCGCACCTGCTGAGTCCCCTGCCTGGAAGCTGGATGTCTCCCAACTTCTTCTTCTTTTTTAAAAAATATATTTTATTGATTTTTTACAAAGAGGAAGGAAGAGGGATAGAGGGCTAGAAACATCGATGAGAGAGAAACATCAATCAGCTGCCTCCTGCACGCCCCCCACTGCTGATGTGCCCGCAACCAAGGTTCGCACCCTTGACCGGAATGGAACCTGGGACCTTTCAGTCCGCAGGCCGACGCTCTAGCCACTGAGCCAAACCGGTTCCGGCTCCCCTGGATTCTTCATGACACCGGATCCTTTCAAGAGTTCAGGCAAGTTGTCCCGCAGAACATTCCACGTTTTGGGTCTGTATGTTTCCTTGTGCTAACACTCAAGTCAAACATTTCTGGCAAGAACACCACACAGGTGATGCTGCGTTAGGACATCCCACCACTGACTGCCAAGTTTAGCCGTTTCGTTAAGGTGGTGACTGCCAGATCTCTCCATTGCCAAAACATGTTTTCACATAGTACTTTGAGGCTGCATGAGTATTCTATTCCCTAGAAAAATGGGCTTTTGAATCTGCTAAATACGAATTCTAAGTCGGTCTAGCTAAATTACAGCAGCATAGACAAAACTGAAATCCTGAGGCAAAATAACAACAAAGCTCGGAATGTTATTTCTTTTGTGAGGCAGGTATTACCTCCTTCGGTTTACGCACTAATAGATGCCACAACTCAAAGTTAAGTGATGTGTTCAAGGTCAAAAGTTCACAGCTAGTACTCCAGCCTCCATGCGCCTCGATGCAAAGCTCACAGTTTTTCCATTACATCAGGGCTTGGAAAACTACCGTTCGCAGGCCAGATCTGGCCCGCTGCCTGCTTTATACGGCCCATATGTTGAGAATGGCTTTCACAGATGAACATTTGCAATCCATTTGATGATAGGGAACACTAACTCTGAATCCCGTTAGGTAAAATGGTACCTCAAAACCAAGAAGTCCATGCTTCCTTCTAGCAGACCTGCATTATCAAAATAATAATAATAATAATGTGCTCAATTATTATTCTATTTTTATTTTTTTCAATAAAAAAGTTTGTGGAAATTTATTTTCTCTCTTATTATATAATTATTTGTATAATACAGTGGTACCTCAAGATACGAGTTTAATTCATTCCATAACCTTGAGGCGTGGGAAACTATGAGACGCTCGAGTCTCGGTAAACTGGTGGGTCGTGTGCAGCCAGTCGATCCTCGCGATGACTCTATCTCAAATGTTGCTCATATTTCAAAGCAAAAATTGCTCGCTCGATGGCTTGTATCTCAAAAATCTCGTATGTTAGGGCACTCGTATCTCAAGGTACCACTGTACCCTCAATTTTACCTCTTGGCCTACAAAGCCTAAAATATTTACTACCAGGTTCTTTACAGGAAGGACTACCAACCCCTGCATAAAAACAGATTATTGTCTCTCTGAGCTATACGTTACATCCTTACAGATACTCTCAAATGCCATACAGGAAGGGTATTTTCTGTAAATGGCTACAATAAGTAAATACAACTTAAAGAGTGAACACTCCCATCCCTAGCCGGTTTGCTTAGTGCATAGAGCGCTGATCTGCCAGCTAAAGGGTGCCAGGTTCTAGTCCGGCCAAGGGCACATGCCTGAGTGGTGGGCTCAATCCCCAGTTGGGGGCGTGCAGGAGGCAGCTGATCCATGATTCTCTCTCATCATTGATGTTTCTCTCTCTCTCTCCCTTCCTCTCTGCAATGAATAAAAATATTTTTTAAAAGTGAACACTTCCTTTAGGAGAAAAGAACACGTGTACTTGCTCCATTTATACATTTGTTTAAAATTTTCAGATGCTTTTGAACAAAAGCTTCCTACAATACTCTAAACTTCCATGGCAACCAATTGGAGTAAATGGATGCCATATTGCGGATATGAACAAAATCTGTGCAATAATTCACATGTTAAAAAGGTTTTGCTTTTTTTCCAGCTTCAAGGTACAATTGACAAAAAATTGTCATCTAAAGTGATGATTTGCTCTATTGTGAAAGAATTCTCACCATCCAGTTAATTAATACATCACCTCTCATATTTACCTTTTTGTAGGGATCTATTTTGTTTTCTGGGGGTGTTTTTGGGGGGTGAAAACACTTAAGTTCTACTCTCACAGCAAATCTGCATTACACAATATAGTAAAATCAACTAGAGTCACCATGTTATAGCTTATATCCCGCAACTTAACCATCTTACAACTGAAAATCTGTACCCTTTTGCCAGCCTCTCCTTTGGCAATCATCATTCTGTTCCGTTTCTTTAAGTTTCACTTTTTTAAATATATATATATATTTTATTGATTTCAGAGAGAGAGAGAGAGAGAGAGAGAGAAATATCAATGATGAGAGAGAATCACTGATCTGCTGCCTCATGCATGCCCTACACTGAGGACTGAGCCCACAACCCAGGCATGTGCCCTGACTGGGAATCAAACTTTGACCTGCCAGCCAGGCTTTTTCTCTCTTCTTTTTTTTTAAAATATATTTTTATTGATTTTTTTACAGAGAGGAAGGGAGAGGGATAGAAAATTAGAAACATCGATGAGAGAGACATCGATCAGCTGCCTCCTGCACACGCCCCACCGGAGATGTGCCCGCAACCAAGGTACATGCCCTTGACCGGAATCAAACCGGGGACCTTTCAGTCTGCAGGCCAAGGCTCTATCCACTGAGCCAAACCAGTCTTGGCTCTCTTCTTTTTTTTTAGATTCCACATTTACTAGTAAGTGAGATACCGTGCAGCATTTCTCTTTTCCTATCTGGCTTATTACACTTATTTTTGCTTTTTGTTCTTCAAGGGAAAAGGTGTTATAAATCTTCATAACCGTTCTTGGAAACATCCTTCGGAGTTTGTGAACATATAATGATCCAAGATCTCCCAACACATCAGCTAGTCCCAAGCTGCAAATCCATTTTGGAAGCTACGTTACCTTTCAGGATGCCGAGATGCTGTTTAATTTAGGGATAGACATCCTATCATAAACTGCAGGCCCGATCCAGCACAGATGCTAAATACAGGCCATACCGGCAGAGGCGATGGCCCAGATCCGCTTTGTCAGCATTCTTAGCCCAGAGTCCCAAACTCAGCCCGTTAGCACCAGACTCTCCCCTCTGGCTAGGATGGAATCTGAGCAGGGAAGACTCTGGGGAAAAATCGAGAACTTGGACCTTGCTATTGGAAGCACATATGGAGGTAACATCCGGAGACTTTCTGGCCAAACCCAGAGAATTACAACCAACCTCTTGATCTACCGATTCTAACTGCAGGAACTTAGACTCCAGTGTAGACTAGCAAAATGAATACTGCACAAGGTCATTCAAAACACAGCATCTCAGATACAGATTGCAAAACATCTGGAGGTCCATCATCTAAAATATGAATCCACTGTGCTTCATCCACATAAAGGAATTCTAGGTGGCTCTAGTGGGCATTTGTCATACCTATAACTGCCCATCCTCTTTTGAAAAACTTTTCTCTATTTATTTTTTTAAATATATTTTATTGATTTTTTACAGAGAGGAAGGGAGAGAAATAGAAAGTCAGAAACATCGATGAGAGAGAGACATCGATCAGCCGCCTCCTGCACGCCCCACAGTGGAGATGTGCCCGCAAGCAAGGCACATGCCCCCGACCGGAATCGAACCTGGGACCCCTCAGTCCCCAAGCCAACACTCTATCCACTGAGCCAAACGGGTCTCAGCAGCTTTTCTCTATTTAAAGAAATTTCTCAGCTTGAAAACCAAGAAGCAAATTCCTAGGCTCCTTTGCAGCTAAACTGCAAACCTGTAAACCTCTCCACTGATGAGACCGATCCAACAAGACTCTGCTTTGGAAGTTAGAGATGTAAGGGAGAGACTCTGCTCAAGACTTCCGCTTTTATTTATTTATTTTTTATTTTATTAATTTTCTATACATATCTCCCCATTGCTCCCCCTCCCTCCCAGGCACACCCAACCCCCCAGTGTCTATGTGCATTGGTTATGCTTGTAAGACTTCCGCTGTTAGAAGAGCTGCCTTTCCGGCTTAGGATGGCAGTAGAAGCAGCTGCAGTCAATCATATTTACTTCATACCACTGCTACCCATGGTGTGGAGCTCCGAATAATTCTATGAATTACCTAACACCCTAAACCCATTGCAGCTTCACCATCTAGCGTGGATTCCGTTGTTCGCCACAAAATCAAACTAAAAGCAAATGAGTCCTGATACAGACAGGTCATCAGATTAAACTGTTGAGAATGTAAGAAAGCAAGGTGCACCATAGTCGGCATGATAGGTGTTTTTTAAGGGGGGGGGGTGCATATAGATGCGGTCCCTTACATACTCACACGCTGTCCCTGGAAGGTGGAGCTAACAAACCTGACTGCCAGCTGCCTCCAGGCAAAGGCACGGGTTGGCCGGGGCACAGGAGGAGGGACAAGTTTACTGCGTTGCATGTTGTGCCTTTTGAATTTGGAATCATGTGGATGTATTATCTATTTTATTTTTTTTATTATCTGTTTTTAAATGAATTTAGATAAAATTGTGACAAGAGACAAAGCCTAACCCCCGTGTCAGCAAGAAATATTATAGACGGACCCCAATCCCCTCCCCCTCCCACCTGCTCTACACGCAACTTCGTACCAAAGTGCCAGCTGGACACAAATGCGGTGGCTCCCACTCCCCAGCCCAGGCCTCACAGACACGCCGCTCTCTCCTCTGGCTTCCTGTACAGAGACCCGCTGTCTTTGTCAAAGGCGGTGCTGTTTCGCTGGCCTCCCTTGGTCTCAAAGCTCATGTCCTGGACTGAAGCCATCAGAGCAGATAGAACCCCGGGCTTTTTCTGCCTCCGAAATTCCTACACAAAGGAATTCCACCGGGGGAAGTGAAGACTCTGCTTGAACCTCTCCCTCCGGCGCTGACCACTTCTGCTTTGTATTATGGTTCCCAGTGTACCTGCTACCTCCCCCCTGCGAGGCTGTAAGTCTCTGGCCGGTTAATCCTGCGTTTTTTCAGATCAGCCTTGCATTTCCCACTGCATCCATCCATTTATTTCCGCTAGGAAGGCTTTGGGAATGAATTAGCTAGGCCTGCAGAGTTTTAACTCTTCACTGAACCAAGAGAATCCCTATGCATGTCGTGTTATAGTTTTGAACTGTGACTTATGTGAATATATGGACCTGTTCAGAAGAGTATTTTTCAACTTTAAAGGATCGGAGATGGTACCTAGTCCCAAAATAGCAAGTACCTCGGGTGAGTTCAGGTAAGGCATCTCATAAGCATCTGATTCCAAGCAAAGCCGAAGAGAAATACAACATACCCTCCCTAAACTGTGAATTTACTTAGCTTTTGTGGGGGGGGGGGAATATTTTGTATTAAAACACAGAAATATGTTGAGGACTTGAATGTGAAATGAATACATCCTTAAATTGAAAGAATTCAAAGAAATTCTACACTCAGGATGGCTACTTTGCTTTTTTTTTACACAACGGACTAACATATATGTTTGTCAGAGTGACTCTATAGTTAGTGCCATACTCCTAGACTATCTTCTGGAATAAAGAAGGATTATAGGTACCGTATTTTCTGGCGTATAAGACGACTTTTTAAGCCAGGAACATCTTCTCAAAAGTTGGGGGTCGTCTTACATGCCGGGTGTCATCTTATAGGGCGGGTATATCCCACACTCTATATTTTACCTGGAAAAGTTGGGGGTCGTCTTATACGCCGGAAAATACGGCAGTCGTGACATTTGATGACAATCATTTCTTATTATGATTGTTGTAAACTAGGCCTTCTTTCCAAGCCGATGCCACAGCTCTTCAAGCTGCGCACACAGCTGAGGGTCAGGAGGTCATCAGGGCTGGCACCTGCCTGCGGAAAGGAAGAGGGACCCAACCACTCGAGGGTGAGGAGTGGGGAAGAGCCGCATGGAGTGAACCACCCAGAACAAAGGAAGCATCCTCCCACCAGCACTGTGACGTAGGCGGGCGGCTTAGGGAGAACGAACAGGAGAATCGACAGCAAGAACGTTTACTGAGAGCCAACTGTGTGTGAGCCACTGACTCAGATGCCAAGCATTGATGAGATGAAGGAAGTGCACACAGACTAATCTTAACGCCGGAATTGAATTAAAACGCAATCATAGCTCAGATTACAGAAGAAAATTCATTTGAGGCTTCTGGCCCAGGTCTCAAGGCCCTGCGTATCCCAGCGTTTTGTACGGCTGGAGGCGGCGCCATCTCAGATGAACGCAGATGCGCTGCCAGCGTTATTGCATAAAGCTTTCACTGGCCCTGGCACCTGGGCCAGATCTCAGGAGCCAAAGGGTTCACTTTTCAGGCAATGTGTTTGCTGACATCGTTAGTGCTTTTGAAAAATTAAACTATAGGTTGGGTTATCTGGTATGTTTATAAGTCTGTTGCTTTCAGCCCGTTCTATATGTGCCATCTTTTATTTTATGCGCATTCATGGGTGCGTGCACACGCACAAGCATACATGCATTTCTTTTTCATTTTTGTTTTATACATATATTTTTAATTGATTTTTTTTACAGAGAGGAAAGGAGAGGGATAGAAAGTCAGAAACATCGATGAGAGAGAGACATCGATCTGCCGCCTCCTGCACGCCCCACACTGGAGATGTGCCCGCAACCAAGGTACATGCCCCCGACCGGAATCGAACCTGGGACCTTTCAGTCCGCAGGCCTGCGCTCTATCCACTGAGCCAAACCGGTCTCGGCCGCATTTCTTTTTTAAAAGAAACCAGTGCCTCAGTGAGAGGAGCAGTTGAGCCTTGCAAGCCAGGACGTCTCAGGCAAGTGGAGCATGTGCACTGTCCGCAGATCCTTGAAAGGCTTTCAGAGGGAACGAATGGAAGTTCAGCCTCAGATCACTCAGTTCTCTCTTCAGCCTAAACCCAGACAGACGGAAACCTTCCAGCACAGTTCAAAACCCAGAAAAATCGTTTTTGGTGGGGAATGCCATCTGACTTCCTTAACTGGGGTTCTTTGTCGAATTCCTAGTGAAGACCCTGTTCGGTTGTTGAAACAGCAAGTGCTCCTCTCGCCTCCGTGACACTGTGGCAGCGGCCCTCTGAGGCAGCGGTTCCCAACCTTCCTAATGTCGCGACCCTTTAAGACGGCTCCTGATGGGTGGTGACCCCCACCCATAAAATTATTTCCGTTGCTACTTTTATCACTGTAATTTTGCTGCTGTGATGAACTGTAATGCAAATATCTGATATGCAGGATGTATTTTCGTTGTTACAAATTGAACATCATTAAAGCACAGTGATTAATCACAAAAACAATATGTAATTATATATTGTGAAATATTTCTAATTACAAATAAATGAAATTTTGTCTTGAATCATGGTATGGCATGGGCAACAGTCTTCATAGGACAACAGTAAACTACATTGTACACTTTGCTGTACCGAGGAGCGGTGTGTTGGTTCCTAAGACCATGGGAAATAGGTGTTTTCCGATGGTCTTAGGTGACCCCTGTGAAAGGGTCGTTTGACCCCCAAAGGGGTCGAGACCCAGGTTGAGAACCACTGCTCTGAGAATGAAGCTCTTGAAGTGGCTGCTGCAGGGGACTGAAGCTGTAGACAGCCCCTCCCAACCCCCATTCAGGATCATTCTTCCCACAGCAGCACCTCGTCATAACCGGCACACTCAGTCCCCTGCACTATCATGGTGAAGCAGATGGACTTAAGGGGCTTCAAGGAACCCAGCCCCAAGCCCGTCCAGCTACTGTGACCTATCAGCCACATCATATTGACCAGACTAACCTCTTTCCACGACCAAATCCCCTTTCTCTTCCCAGCTACAAACACCCAGCTCCGTCCTCTCTAGCTTACCAGATGCCCATCCTCTGAGACTGGCCTGGCTCGCACCCGTCCGTCCTTGTCCTGCACCTCACCCCCAAGCGCCCAGTGACACTTCCCCGAACCCTAACTCCCAGGACTTTCTCCTGCCACTGCGCTGTGCTTGCCAGGAGGGACATCTCTAGGACCCGGGGAGACAGATCTCCTGGCTCCTACCTTGAATCACCTGTAGACACTGAGCCAGCAGCCTGCATAGACTCGGTATTGCCTAATCTGGTACCAAGCAGCCACCACACAGTGGACCCTCTCACAATGGAGGAGCGGAGACCTCGGTTCTGATGTCTATCCCAAGTGCAGTCCACTCTCGCAAGCCATGCCTAGAGATCTGACAACTTAAGAGATATTTGATTTAATAATAAAAAAAAAAAACAGCCACTGCCCTCAAAAGGTTTATAATCTATTCTGGCCTGAATGTTTGTATCCTTCCAACCGCCCCCCCCCCCGAAAATTCATACCTTGATATCCAATCTCCCCTCAATGTGATAGTATTAAGAGATAGGGATTTGGGGAAGTAATTAGGATTATATGAGACCATAAGGGTGAGCCCCCATGAATAGGATCAGCACTCTTATGAAGTCACAAGAGAGTTGGTTTTCCGTCTCTGCTCTCCACCATGGGAGTCTGCGACCCAGAAGAGGGCCATCACCAGCACCTGACTGTGGCAGCACCTGATCTTGGACTTGCAGCTTCTAGCACTGTGAGATGTACGTTTGTTCCTTATCAGACACTCGGATTAAGGTATTTTGTTATAGCACCTGAGATAAGACAATCTGATGGGAGGGTGTGTATCTAGGAAGTCTGGGAAAAAGGGTCGCTGTTTCTCAATACAGTGGTACCTCGAGATACGAGTTTAATTCGTTCTGTAACCTTGAGGCGTGGGAAACTATGAGACGCTCGAGTCACAGTAAACTGGTGGGTCGTGTGCAGCTGGCTGATCCACGCGATGACTCCTATCTCAACTGTTGCTCGTATTTCAAAGCAAAAATCGCTCGCTCGACGGCTCGTATCTCACAAATCTCGTATGTCAGGGCACTCGTATCTCGAGGTACCACTGTACCTACAACAACACTCTCCGGGCATTACGTGCTTCTCCTTTATGTGTCATTTCTAATATTTCAACGAATCCTACAGGAAAGGCTTTGCAGATGGGCACTTCGGGGTTTGGAAATGTTATTAGAGAATTCCTGTCAAATGAGAGACTCCCGGAATTGAAAGACCTCGCTGCCCAGCCATTTATACTCACAGATGCCACACGAACCCAGTTCACTGTGCAAATAGGCAACCCCTTATGTTCCCTCTGCTCCCATTCATTCAGTTCCTTAGGTGGCACCCAATCGCAGAAACTGGAGTCTCTTTATGCCCGCCGCCTGAAAGACACATACTGTCTGCACCTTGGCAGCCAGAGGCACATGCAAATCCGGTGCCACTGTTTCCCGGCCTCCCCAATGGCCGTGGGCACACATCTGCGAGAGAGGGAGCAGGTGGGAAGGACACAGCCTCAGAACGAAGGGTTTTCTCTCAGTCGAACCGAGGAACAAACCACAAAGCTGGCTTCATCCTAATGGTGCTAACCGGATTCCCGAACCGAAACGGATGGATGCTGGCCATCTTTCTTCCGGCTACCCAGCATCAAACCCCCGCCAAGATTTATGGAATTTCCCCCCTGCCCTCCGCTAAATGCACGAAAATGTCCCTTACTCTCCTGATTTCTTCTCAGCCAGCAACTGGGCACAGGACCTAGGTTTGGCCAGACACGCTGCGCGGACGTTTGAATCAATAGCTGGTGATGTGAAACAGCAGGAAACGTCAATCATAGTTTTCTGGAAACACCGGTTCGCAGAGCGGCAGGGCTGCCCAACCCCACACCTGAAGGCCAGTGCCAGCCATGCCACTGCTGAGGAGCTCTCCGGCACCAGCCTCCGCCACAGATCAGCTCTGTGGGAGGTAGAATAGGCTGGCGTTCTGGTAGCGCTGTACACTGTTCAGGCCTTTTCCCCAGCTTTCCTGGCGAAAAACTGAGCTGCCCACTATCCCGCCAGCGAATTCCTTTTCTGCTTCAATCACCCACAGGTCACTTCTGTTCCCCAGATCATGTTAGTAAGAATCTTGGGTGTTAGAGGACAGGTCAAAAGGTGAGCCTGGCGGAAACCGGTTTGGCTCGGTGGATAGAGCGTCTGCCTGCGGACTGAAAGGTCCCAGGTTTGATTCCGGTCAAGGGCATGTACCCTGGTTGCGGGCACATCCCCAGTGGGGGGTGTGCAGGAGGCAGCTGATTGATGTCTTGCTCTCATTGATGTTTCTAACTCTCTATTCCTCTCCCTTCCTCTCTGTAAGAAATCAATAAAATATATATATTTTTTAAAAAATGCGAGCCTTCAGTGATCCAGAATATCCAAATTTGGCTGTATCAAGTCAGCTACTGCTGCATAACAAACCACCCCAAAACTTTAGTGCCTTTTGTTTAGTTCCTCATTCTGGGGCTCGCTGGCTGGGCAGTCACACTTACCTAGGCCAGACTCCGCTGATCTCACGGGACCTCACTTAAGCTTCCCATTAGCTGTTGGGTCAACAGGTGCCTCTTTTCTCCTCTACATGGAGAAGGACTCTCATCCGCCAGCAAGTGACCTTGGCCTTTTCACAGGGTGGCAGAGTTCCCAAAGCAGCAAGAACTAAAGATGATGCCCAAACTGGTTTGGCTCAGTGGATAGAGCGTCAGCCTGCGGACTGAACGGTCCCAGATTCAATCCCGGTTAAGGGCACGTACCTTGGTTGCGGGCACATCCCCAGTGGAGGGCATGCAGGAGGCAGCTGATGGATGTTTCTCATCGATGTTTCTGACTCTCTATCCCTCTCTTTTCCTCTCTGTAGAAAATCAATAAAATATGTATATATTTTTTAAAAAAGATGAAGTTTTTCTTCAGGCCGAGGCTCAAAACTTGCACAAGGTCACTTCTACTGTATTCTAGAAGCAAACCAAGTCACAAGGCCAGACAAAACTCTAAGGATGGAGACGCGGACTCCGCCTCTGGATAGGATGAACTGCAAAGTATTGGGAGTTTTTCAGTCCGCCATACCTGTTTGATGAGCAGCATAATGGGGAAGTTGTCACAACAGAGATAACCCTAAGGATTCCCCTTTATTAGAACTGCTTGTCTCTAGAATCTGTGCTCTCCATTTCCAGTACCACCAACCAATACCAACCGTTGATTCAACAACAGCTCACCAGCGTAACTAAAAGCAATAAACATCCAGGGCTGAGTCTGCCAGCTCATTAGCCTGGAAATAATTTCATACAGGAAAGGTGAAAGGTGTCCCGAGGCCCAATTTCAACGGGGCAAGGGTATTCACACCAACCAGCCACGAACAAGGTGTTTGATCATTCAACTCAATTCTGATACTATCTGCCCAGATGTAGCATCAGATCCCACAGGTTGAAGACTCGGTCCTACAAGAATGCTCCTGCCCCCACTTCAGACACCAGTCAAAGCCCAGGCTGTTTACACTCGCTTCTGACCAACTAACCGTAAATCAGAGACTCTCACCGCCTCCTCCTCGGGTTTAATTTCTTTGCTAGAGTGGCTCACAGAACGCAGAGAAACATCCTAATCTATAAAACCCGGGATCCACAGTGTCCAGAACAACCAAAGGCTCTAGCGACCGGAAGTCAGTCCTGCAGGCAGTGCTGGGTTGCCATGGTGACCAAGCACTGACTGCCACGGCTGCGGGCACGGTGACCCAGTAATGACTGCTGAGGGGGCTGCACATCAGGCCCACAGAGAGGCCCGGGGAGAGAGAGGCAGGGTCTGATCTGCCGCCTCCATGACAGCTGCTGATCAGCCATGGCCTCTCTTTCCCTCTGGCTTCCCTAGCAGCCGCAGAGATAGGCCCAGAGACACTGACTGGCATAGAAACCAATCAATCAGAACCAAATCTGGGTGAACTGTGAGGAGCCAATGGCTGCCTAGGAGGTGGAGCTTTTGACACTGACTGGCATAGAAACTGACCAATCAGAACCAAATCTGGGTGAACTACAAAGGCAGAACCAAAGGTAGGGACCTCAAGTTGCACCCCCAGCCCCAGTGTTGGGCTGGGGGACCTCAGGCCCCACTCCCTGCCCCAGCCCAGGCCAGAGGACCTCAGGCCGTGCCCCTGCCAAGCGGGGCTTGACGGGGTACCTCAGGCC
The DNA here is from genome assembly GCA_004026805.1 of Lasiurus borealis. NCBI lineage: Eukaryota > Metazoa > Chordata > Mammalia > Chiroptera > Vespertilionidae > Lasiurus > Lasiurus borealis. Next base: position 17,499 of record PVJN01011221.1, on the reverse strand, counting down.
ATACCCCCCACCTGGCAGGGCTTGACGGGAGATCTTAGGCAATGTCCCCCACCTGGCAGGGCTTGATGGGGTACCTCAGGTCACGCCCCCTCATCTGGCAGGGCTTGACAGGGGACCTCAAAGCAAGCTCCCCACCCCAGCCCAGATGTAGGGACCTCAGGCCACAACCCCCACCACAGCACTGGGCCAGGGGAGCAGAGGGTGTGCCAGGAGACCTGAGGCTTCACCTCCCACCTGGCATGCGCTGGGGGACCTGAGAGATTGACAGGGGACCTGAGGCTGTGTCCCCCACCCAGCACTGGGCTGGGGGACCTGAGGTTGTGCCCCCCCCAACCCAGCGCCAGGCCAGGGTACCTGAGTCTGCATCCCATACCCACCCAGTGGGGCTTGACAGGGGTGGGGCCATCCAGGTCTGGATCTTGCCCAATGGGCAGGGGGCTGGCCGGGTCTGGGTCTGACACAATTTTGAGGCGCACGCAGGTGGACAGGGACTTGACCCTGGGTCCCACAGCACACCCTAACAGGAGGGAGATTTTCATATACATTTTACTGATTTTCTTTCATCTCTGATATAAGGGCAAATAGCAATATTAAAATACTTTCTCTAATTCATCCCCTTTTAATGTGCATGAATTTCGTGCACCGGCCACTCGTTTTATTATAAAAGGATAGAACTCAAAAACAGCCAGGCGGAAGAGATGCGTGGGGTAAACCGTGGGAAAATGACACAGAGCTTCTACGCCTGTGGCACCACTCTCCCAGCACCTCTCCATGTTCACCAACCAGAAAGCTCTCCACACCCAGTCCTTTTGTTTTTTTAACGAAGACTTCATTACACATTGACTAATTCATTAACCATTGATGACTGAACTCCATCCCCAGTCCCTCTCCCCTCCCGCAAGCAAGGTACATGCCCCCGACCGGAATCGAACCTGGGACCTTTCAGTCCGCAGGCCAACGCTCTATCCACTGAGCCACACCAGTCTCAGCTCAGCTGCCATCTTTAGGTGCTTTCCAAAAGTCACCTCATTAATATAACAAAAGACACCTTTATCACTCTCAACACTTAGGAAATTCCAAGGGATTTGGAGCTGTGAGCCATGGCCAAATACCAAATATATGTGATATATATATATATATATATATATATATATATATATATATATATGAAAGTCCAATCTATATATAAAAGGCTAAGCAACTGCTCGACCAGTAGCTATGCTGCTCACTGACCAGCAGGGGGAGACGCTCAACACACAGGCATGGAAACATGGAACAGACTGATGAGTCTCAGAGGGAAGTGGGGAAAGGGAAGGGTGGGAAGAGATTATCCAAAGATCATATATGCATACTAGAGGCCTGGGGTACAGACACTGGTGGGGTCCCTTGGCCTGGCTAGCAGGGATTGGGCCGAATCCATGCACCAGGCCTCCAACATTCCCCAAGGGGTCCCCAATTGCGAGATGGCATAGGCCAGGCTGAGGGACCCCACCAGTACATGATTCCATGCACCAGGCCTCTTTGTGTGTGTGTTTGTGTGTGTGTGTTCTATAAATCACAATACTGCAGCAGGCTTCTTCAGTCTCTCATGCTCTGTAGGGCGTGCTAAAGATCATGGACTACAGTTGTGTGGCGTCTGACACCAGTTCTCCAGCTTTGGGTTTTCTTTGAACCTCGGTTTTCTTCCCCCAAAGCTCAAAAGCAACATTTTCTGCAGATGAACGAATGGGTAGTGTTATCACTTCAGGCAGAGGACAAGTTAATATCCATCCCTATGTTACAGAAAAGCTTACTATAATTTCAGAGCCAACTAAAAAGCTCTACTCTGAATGTCTTCCTAGTATCTCCAAGAGGTTTAACCATATCCTCTTCCAAGAGCCACTCATATTGGCAGATCCCACAAATTGAAACAAGATGTTTCCCTGACAACTGTTGAACTGCAAGAAGTCTCCATGGAAACCACCCAGTCCTCCCAAGTACCATTTACCTTATACTTTGGCTGGCATTCAAGCACATCAAACCAGCAATAAAAATGGAAGGAAGTCAGAAGGACTTTGCGCAATGAGGAGTATCTATGTTTGGTGCAGTGATATTTTCAGGGGGAGGGAGGAAGCATATTTAGTCCAAGTGTCTCAGGACTGAAATTCAACCCATTTTTTAAAAAATATCTCAAAAAGAAGGTTTAAAACACAGTGTTCTTCTGGTTTACCTAAGACTGCTGTGACAAAGTAGTACCAACTGGGTCCCTTAAACACAGAAATGTGTTGTCTCAGAGTTCTGGAGGCTGAAGTTCAAGACCAAGGTAATAGGTTGGTTCCTTCCAAGGGAATCTCTCCCAACTTTCAGTCGCCCGAGGAGTTCCTTGGCTTGTAAATACGTCACGTCCATCTTCACCTTCACATAGCATTAGCCCAGTGCGTCTGTCTTCAAATGACCACCTTCTTACAGGGACACCAGTAACACTGGTTTGGGGGCTCACTCTACTCCATGATGATCTCATCTTAACCTGAAAATACCCCACTTCCAAATAAGGTCCCATTCTAAGGTACTGGGGATTGGGACTTCAATGTCTTTTGGCGTAGACCCACAATTCCACCCAAAACACACTACATTTATAGAAAGTTATTTTCGACTACCTGTTCATTAAGTGTTTGTTAAAGCAGATGGATCGCTCCATTTCATTTGTGGCTTAACCGAAATAGGTGGTGTGTAGTCGGTCACATAGCCACACTTAGCTACAGTGAATTCTGAGCAATGCAACCTTTACTCTGGGAAGCTGTGAGCCCAGCTCAAAACGAGTTTCTACTGCAAAAGAGAAATATCGACGGACAACTAGAAATGTCTATCACACAGGCAGATGGAAAAATGGCTTGGGAAAAAGAAGTCAGTATCCACATACTCTGACTCTTAGGTAAGGACCCACTGCAGAAACAATATCAGGAAAGTTAATAGCATTTTGAAATGACCTTGGACCTGAAACCAAGAAACTAGTCTAACAGAAAATCAGAGGCAAAAGGCACTCACAGGGCGCACAGTGAGTAACATCCCAAATTAGAACTTGCAGGGGGAAAGTCAATCATACACCTTCATACGTGAATTTTCATGGGTCCATAGGGGTGCATTTCAGAACATAACTGGGCCAGGACCTCAGACCACCACCCAATATAGAAGTTCTACCTTATTCGTGTTTATGATCCTTCTGGCTCTGATCCCTTCAGACCTGTTTTCCTTAAATAATTTTTTTTAAAATACACTTTATTTTGAGATCACTGTATGCAATTGTATGAAATGATACGGAGATCCTGTGTAACCTTTACCCAGTTTCCTCCCACCAACAACAACATCTGGCAAAACTATTGTGCACTGTCACAAGGAGAGAGACTCTGAAACAATCAAGATGGAGAACATTTCCATCACAAGGATTCTCTATGCTGCCTTTTCATAGCCGATCACTTCCCTCCCACCCGTCTCCTCAACCCCTGGGGACTACCAATCTGTTCTTCGTGTTTATAATTTTGTCATTTAAACAACATCATAACAATGGAATCATAAAGTGTGTGATCAATAAGGACTGGCTTTTTCACCCGGCACAATTCTCTGGAGATCCACTCAGGTTGGTGTGTGCATCAATACAGTGGTACCTCAAGATACAAGTGCCCTAACATATGAGATTTTTGAGATACAAGCCATTGAGTGAGCGATTTTTGCTTTGAAATATGAGCAACATTTGAGATAGGAGTCATCATGTGGATCGGCCGGTTGCACACGACCCACCAGTTTAACACGACTTGAGCGTCTCATAGTTTCCCACGCCTCAAGGTTACGGAACGAATTAAACTCGTATCTTGAGGTACCACTGTAGTTCGTTCCTTTTTATTGCTGAGTAGTATTCCATGGTATGAATGAACCGGTTTCTTTAACCCACTGAAGGACATGTGTATCATTCCCAGTTATGGGCTATTATGAATAAAGCTGCTATTAAACGTTCATGTACAGATTTTTGTGTGAACACAGATCTTCAATTCTCTAGGGTAAATGTCCAAGAATACAATTGCTGGGTGACATATGGTAGCTGCATATTTAGTGTTCTTAAGAAACTGGCCAACTGTTTTCTAGATCACCTGACATTCCCATCAACAAAGTCTATATCCCTTTTTTCTATAGCATTTGGTGATGTCACTATTTTTGATTTTAGCTATTCTGATTGGTATGAATGACATCTCATTTGGCTGTAATTTGCATTTCTCTAATAGCTAATGATGAACATCTTTTCATGTGCTTATTTTTACTTGCATATCTTCTTCAGTGAAATGTTTCATGCCTTCTGCTCATTGTCTAATTCAAATGTTTTGGTTTTCTACTGATGCGTTTTGAGTTTTTTATATATTGCAGATATTTTTTGTCAGATAAGTGGTTTGCAAATATTTTCTTCCACTCTGCAGCTTGTTTCTCTTTTTTAAAGAATAATTTATTGATGTTTAGAGAGAGAGGAAGGGAAAGAGAGAGAGGAAGAGAAACACTGATGTGAAGGTAACAGCCACCAGCTGCCTCCTGCACATACCCCACTGGGAAACACGCCTGCATTCAAGGCTTGTGCCCAGACTGGACATTGAACTGGCCACATTTTGGTAAACGGGATGATGCCCACCCAGCTGAGCCACACTGGCCAGGGCTGAAGCCTGTCTCTTGATAAGGTCTTTCTCAAAGTAAACGTTTGTAATTTTGTAAAATCCACTTAATTATTTTTTTCCTTTTATGGATCATAACTTTTGGTTGTCAGGTCTAAGAATCCTGCCTAATCCTAGATCCCAAAGATTTTCTATTTTTTTAATTTTATGTTTTACATTTAAGCTTGTGATCCATTTTGAGTTAATTTTTATGTAAGGTGTAAATTTTAGGTCAAGAATCTTTTTAAAAGATTTTTAAAATTGATTTGAGAGAGGAAGGGAGAGGGGGAGAGAGAGAAACATCAATCTCATATGCACCTTGATTGAGATTGAAACCAAAACCTGAATATGTGCCCTGACTGGGAATCAAACCCACAATCTTTCTTTTTTTAATATATTTTATTGATTTTTTTTTTTTTTTTACAGAGAGGAAGGGAGAGGGAGAAGGATAGAGAGGTAGAAACATCTATGAGAGAGAAACATTGATCAGCTGCCTCCTGCACACTCCCTACTGGGGATGTGCCCGTAACCAAGCTACATGCCCTTGAGCAGAATCGAACATGAGACCATTCAGCCCCAAGGCCGACACTCTATCCACTGAGCCAATCCAGTTAGGGCTGAACCCACAATCTTTCAGTGTAAGGACGACACTCCAACCAACTAAGCCACACAAGCTAGAATTTTTTTTTTCCTACTAAATCACGGGTAGAAAAGGCTATCTTTCACCCTAGCCAGTTTTGTTCAGTGGATAGAGCACCAGCCTGTGGACCGAAGGGTTTGATTCCCGTCAAGAGCACATACTCAGGATGCGAGCTAGATCCCCAGTAGGGGGGCATGTAGGAGGCAGCAGATCAATGATACTCTCTCATCATTGGTGTTTCTATGTCTCTCTCCCTCTTCCTCTCTGGTCAATAAAAATATTTTTTTTAAAAAAAGGCTATCTTTCTTCCTCCATTTAATGGCTTTTGTAATTTTGTCAAAAATCGATTGGTAAAAAAAAATTACTATTTTTTAAAGAATAATTTATTGATGTGGGTCAATAAATTTATATTTTTTAATAAATTACTATTTTTAAAGAATAATTTATTGATGTGGGTCAATAAATATATATTTCTGTGGGTCTATTTCTAGGTTCTTTGTATTGTTCTACTGATCTATATATCTATCCCTCTGCTAATAAGACATAGTCTTGATTATTATAGTTATATAAGTCTTGAAACTAAGAGTAATTCCTCCTACTTTCTTCTTTTTCAAAATTGTTTTTAGCTAGCCTAGTTACATATAAATTTTAAAATAATATATTTACAAAAAATATTGCTGGGAATTTTTGTTGTTGTCAATCTTCATCTGAGGATATTTTTCCATTGATTTTATATAGAATAGAAGAGAGGGAGGGAAAGGGAGGAAGGGAGGAAGAGAGGGAATGGGAGAAGGAAAAGGAGAGGGAACGGGAGAGGGGAAGGGAGATGGAGAGGAAGAAATATTAATGTAAGAGAGGTGAGAAAGACACATCAATCAGATGTCTCCCGTACATAATCCCGACCGGGGCCAGGTATTGAACCTGTAACCCAGGTATGCATCCTTGACAAGGAATCAAACCTGCAACCCTTCAGTTCTCAGGCTGACTCTCTAACCATTGAGAAACATGGGCCAGGGCTTGCTGGGATTTTTAAAGCAATGATGTTAAACCTGTATATCAATTTGGAAAAACTGACATCTTTACTATGCTATGCCTTCTAATCCATGAACATGGTATGTCTCTCATTTATTTAGATCTTTATTTCTTTCATCAGTGTTGTATAATTTTCAGTATACAAGTTCTATGGCATGCTTTGTTAGATTTATACCTGATTTTTTGAATGACTGTAAATGTTATTATAATCTCAGGTATAATATAATTGCTAGTATATATAAATACAATTGATTTTTGTATGTTTATCTTATATCCTGCGAACTTGCTGAACTCACTTCTAGGAGTTATTTTGTAGATTCCTTGCAATCTATACATAATCATATTATCAGAAAATAGGGGCAGTTTTATTTATTTCTTTCTAATCCATATGCATTTTATTTCCTTTTATTGCCTTATTGTACTACCTAGAACTTCCAGTACAAAGTCAAACAAGAGATGGAAGCAGGCATCCTTGCCTTGAAAATGAACCAAGGTAGATGAACCTCAGAGATGTAACAAGAAATTAAGGGGAAATAAAGTAGTAAGTATGTAGAGAAATCTAAATTGGGACAACTCCTAAGGCCTGCAAGCCAAATCTGGCCTGCTGCCTGTTTTTGTAAATAAAGTTTTATTTACATATTACCAATGGCTGCTTCGGTGTTACCACAGTGGAATTGAGTAATTGTGACAGACACCATATGGCCCACAGAGGTTAAAGTGTTTACCATCTGGCACTTTATAGAAAAGGTTTACTGAACTATGATCTAAATAAACAATGTCTGCATAAAATAATGTCTCGCAGAGTTTTGCAGTACTGAGATATAAGGTAAAAACAACACACTTTGGAAGAAGGGAGAAGTGGAGTTAAAGATCCTGCATTTTCCAGGAAAAATAAAATGATAAACATTAATAGTAATAATTTTTTTAACAAAACATGCCCTAAGCACATCTTCAGTTTCAAAAGGTATAAAAAGCATCATCTCTTCTCATTCCATTGTTTTTCTTCTTTTTTAAAAAAATATGTTTTATTGATTTTCCACAGAGAGGAAGGGAGAGAGATAGAGAGCTAGAAACATCCATGAGAGAGAAATATCGATCAGCTGTCTCCTGCACGCCCCCTTACTGGGTATGTGCCTGCAACCAAAGTACATGCCCTTGACCAGAATTAAACCTGGGACCTTTCGGTCCACAGGCCAATGGGTCTATCCACTGAGCAAAACCGGTTTCGGCCGTTCCATTGTTTTTCAGTCAAATCAAAGTGCAGCCGAGACCGGTTTGGCTCAGTGGATAGAGCGTCGGCCTGTGGACTGAAGGGTCCCAGGTTTGATTCCGGTGGAGGGCATGTGCCTTGCTTGCGGACACATCTCCACTGTGGGGCGTGCAGGAGGCGGTTGATCGATGTCTCTCTCATCAATGTTTCTGACTTTCTATCCCTCTCCTTTCCTCTCTGTAAAAAAATCAATTAAAAATATATTTTTTAAAAAGTGCAATCACTCATCCACTAGCATCTTTGGGCAAGCAAGATGCTGTGTGTCTATAGCAAATCCCTCCTGAAAACCTCTGTCAGGGGACTCACCGATTCCAAGCCATCTGTCCCCATGCTTTGCACTGCTAGGCTGATCAAGCATCCTAGTTTGCCCGGGATGAACGGGGTTCCGAGGATGTAGGATTGTCAACACTCACAGATATCCTGTCAGGCTGTTTCCTCCCTTTCTAGACCCCAGTGTCCTGCTAAAGGGTACCAGCACTAAACCTGAGCAAGCCCACGCTGGTCACCCCACTTCCAGCTCCAGTGGGCCATGCAAACGAAACGGCCGGAGTGTGGCAGGCCCCCTTCTGCTCTTTTCCGTTCCTTCTAGCAACCTCGTGAGCAGGTGAACAAGAGGAACTGGTCAAAGTCAAGCACAGGGCCTCCCAGGTGTCACCTGCAATCGCTTGCCAAATGGAGCCTTTGAAAGGACACAAACTCCTTGGCCTCTCAAAGGTGCCGTTATGTCAACGAGTTAACTGAAATGGAGGAACGCCCGGGTATCCTGTCAGGCTGTTTTCCCTCTTTCTGGACCCCAGTGTCCTGCTGAAGGATACCAATGTGTAGCAGGGAAAACACAATCTATTTTAACCTAAGAGAATTGGGGAACTTCCAAAGTGCAGTGACCCGAAAAATCTTGACGGAGCAGAGGAAATTGATTTTCTAGCAAAGCCACGCGGAGGATTAGACTCAGATTGAGGCCCATAAAAGATTTACATTCCATCCCAGTCCCAATATAACATGATACACAGATGAAACATGCCTGTGAGCTGACATAGCTGACACATGCTAGAAAAATCCAAAGTGAATAATCAGCTCTGAAGAATGCTGGTCACAGAGGTAAAAACACAATCTGTGAGTTGCATTCGGAGTCTTCGATGTATCACAACACAATCAGTCTTTTGAATAGTTTCTCGTAATTAATCTTGATTCTCATTCTGGCCTCCTTTCGCAAAGATTGCCCACCAAACTTCAGGAGCAGAAAAATAGAATCAGTCATGCAGAGATAATGATCAAAAACTCTTCAAATTGATCCTAGATATTTTAGTATTTTTATAAACCTCCAGCTTCCCAGCTTTCAAATAACAGAGGATTCTACCCCATGTCACCACCCATACAGACAACTGTGAAACTGTACCTTGTTTTTATTACAGCAGCTATTAGTGAGGGCAAATCTCCCTTGTGCACAGCTACACTTAGAACCAAAAGTAGTACCTCGAGATACGAGTGCCCTAACATACGAGATTTTTGAGATACGAGCCATCGAGCAAGCGACTTTTGCTTTGAAATACAAGCAACATTTGAGATAGGAGTCATCGTGCGGATCGGCGGCTGCACACGACCCACCAGTTTACCGCGACTCGAGCGTCTCATAGTTTCCCACGCCTCAAGGTTACGGAATGAATTAAACTAGTATCTCGAGGTACCACTGTACTGATGACCAGCTTGACCTTGATTAACCTGGGTCCCTTCACTGGGCAGTGTGCACTGAGAAAGCGGGTCTGGACCTCAGATGGCCACCTATTCTGGCTATTAGTAAAAACGAATATTAAAGCTGCCTCTTTCGCAATGCAAATTTTCTTCAAATCCTGATTTTTTTTTTAATCTTTCTAAGTCTAAAAAAGGAAATATGATGCATAGGCTGTCAAGTCAACAGATACAGTCAAGAAAAGCTATTACTGTCTAAATGGAGCGTGACGTGGGGCCAGAGGAGTCAGGAATGAGAGGGAGCGAGCTGGCCTCCGTGTAGAAATGGTCACATCCAACCGAACACCATTTTGAGAGAAAAAGGAAAAATACTTAAAGGAAGCAAGGAAGTGCTAAGCCAATGCAATCAACAGTGGTTAACGTGCTGAGTTGATTCCTGAGGTGGAAAGAGTTTTTATTGCATGGCTGCACCATTAGGCAGAGTGAATGCATATACCTCTGTGCCCAGTCAAAGCCCTTCTTATTCCCCGAAGTTCAAAACCAAGTGGAATAAACAAAAGCACAGTTAAACCGCTTCAGTCAAAAGACCTGTTAATATCCTCAATTTCAGGATAGCCTAATTCAACCTCAAAGTATGTGAAAAAAAAAAAAAAACACGCACACACAACTCAGTTCTGAGTTTGTTTAAACAAATCCCCTTTCCAAGAGCAACTCAAATTGATGGCCCGCACACATTAACTGGACGGGGATGCTTCCCAGTAAGAGCTGGACGAAGAGAAGAAAGGGCTCTTGCAAGAAGTCTCCATGGAAACCACTCGCTCTGTGCATCTACCATATATCTTACGCTTTGGCTGTCATTCAAGCAAATCAAATCGGCAATAAAAATGTAAGGAAGTTGGAACGGCTTTGGAAAATGAAGAATCCAGTGTTTTGGACAGGGAAATTTTCCAGGAAAAAAAAATAAAACACCTGTGGTCCAAACTTCTCAGGATTCAAGAGGCCTCTGCTGATTCAACCCATTAAAACACAATTCTCACAAAACTAAGTATGTGCAACATAGCTTTTATATTAAGCATTTGACTTTCGTTTAATTTTTTAAATTATTGATGAGAGAGAGAGAGAAACATTCATTTGTTGTTCTACTTATCTATGCATTCACTGGTTGATTCCCATATATGTGCCCTGACCAGGGATCGAACCCACAACCTTGGTACACTGGGACAACACTCTAACCAACTGAGCTACCTGGACAGGGTTTAAGTATTTGATTTTGCCCATTCACTAAATTTTTATAAAATTAAAATTTGTTTTCATTTACGTGGTGAGTGATTGAGGCATTTTAAAGAATATTTTTTATTTGTTTATTTTAATCCTCAAGTGAGGATATTTTTCCATTGATGTTTAGAGAGAGAGGAAGAGAGAAGGAAAGACAAAGAGAAACATCAATGTGAGAGAAACACAACAACTGGTTGCCTCCTGCAGGAGCCCTGATCAGGGTGCCAGGGCTGGGGAGGAGCCTGCAACCGAGGTACATGCCCTTGACCGGAATTGAACCTGCGACCCTTAGGTCCACTGGCCGATGCTCTCTCTATCCAGTGAGCCAAACTGGTTAGGGTGGCATTTTAAAGAATAAAATCCTGTTTGGAATTTTAGAATATGAAAAGAAAATGCAATTTATAATTTTGCAACTGTAAGATATAAGGATCCTACACAGGTGATAACCAGTTTCCAAGATGACCTCCACCTCCTAGTATTCATGAGTCCCTTGTATAGCCTTTTCCCACACTGTATCAGAATTGTCTGTGTGACCAATAGATTGTGTGAGGATATGTGACTTGAGGTGGGGACATAAAAGATATGTGGCTTTTGCCTGGCATGGTTTCGGTGGTTAAGTGTTGACCTATGAACCAGGAGGTCATGGTTCGATTCCCAGTCAGGGTACATGCCCTAGTTGTGGGTTCAATCCCCAGTGGGGGGGGGGGGTGTGCAAGAGGCAGCCCATCAATGATTTCCTCTCATCATTGATGTTTCTATCTCTCTCTCCCTCTCCCTTCCTCTCTGAAATCAATAAAAAATATTGGGGGGGATATATGCGCGCCCCCTCAGATCCCTCACTCTAGGGGAGATCAGCTGCCATGGGAATAGAGACACAGCAAACCACCTGCTAGCACTTTGAGCCTCTGCCTTAAGGAAGGTCCACATCACCTCCTCTCACAGGCCACTGGCCAAAGCAAATTCACAGTCCAAAATAACATCAAGAAAAGGAGAGTGAAAGTTGTCTGTAACCAACTGTGCAGTCCATGGACCCCTAAAACAGCCAGAGGTATTAACCCTTTAATCGCGAAGAAAAACATTCACAAGTAACTTCACAAAACTCATACCAGTTTACCAAGATTCAGCCCACATCTACCCAATACACACACACACACACACACACACACACACACACACACACATCAATATTCTCACCATTTTAAAACCGGGTTTGCAAACTGTGCTCTATGGAAATGAACAGCTTCTAAAAGTGCATCAGAGATGCTGTGACATTTATTTGTTTGTTTGTTTATTACTTGGTGTGTTTTAATTTTTTCTTTCATTTTGATATCATTTTTAAAATATATTTGATTCCACTCTTAAGTATACAGCCAAGAGAATTGAAAACATATGTCCACACAAAACTGCAGTCTTTTACTGTACTTTTGCAATATTTCTATATATACTTCCCTTAATATGTCGATTTAGTGATTATTAGCTAATGAACATTTAAAGAGTGATAAATCTAACAGGACAGAGTTCACCATGTTTTGTCCCTCGCCTACCATTAGTTTTCAGCTGCATGTACAAGGGGGGAAGATGATTTATTGATCATTATAAGACAACATTGTTTTGTGCTGAAGCAGTCATATTTTCAAGGGGTGAAACCATCTCATACACAGCAATGAAGGTAGTTAGTCATGGACCTGGAATGAGGACATATGGGGATCAGATACTTCCATGTACTGCTGTGTGTACATGGAACCCTCCAGCTGAGGTTGAGCAACGGAAAGCAGACCAGTGGAAAACTAAGTTAGATGTTTATGTTAAGTACCGCTTTTTAAACAAACTAATAAGGCTTCCTAATTTTTCTAAAGCCTACTTGTACAGAAAGTAGCTAACTCCTAGCCTTTGTCTGCCACCTGTAGCCTTGACTGTTCTTTCTAATCCATTCCAATTTTTAAAAATAAACATGAAAAACAAAAATCCACATTAAAACGTATGCATCAATGTCCACAGCAGCACTGTTCGTAATAGCCAGAAACTGGAAACAACCCAAATATCCACCAATGGATGAATGGACAAACAAATGTGGTTTAGCCATAAAGTGGAATAGCATTTGGCCATGAAAAGGAGTTAATATTGAGGCACTGGCTTGGTAGCCCAGAGAATCATCCCTAAATGCCAAGGTAAAGGGCTAGATCTCTGGTCAGGGCACATGCAAGAAGCAACCAATGAGTGCATGAATGGTTGGAGTAACAGATTGATGTTTCTTTCCCTTCCTCTCTCTCTCTCTCTGTAAAATCAATAAATTTCTTTTAAAAAGGAGTAAATATTGAAACATGCTACAGTATGGATGAATCTTAAAAACAATATGCAAAGTGAAAGAAGCCAGATACAAAAGATTACATATTGTATAATTCCATTTATATGAAACTAGAGGCCGGGTGCATGAAATTCATGCGAGGGGGGGGGTGTCCCTCAGCCCAGCCTGCACCCTCTCCAATCTGGGACCCCTTGAGGGATAAGGCCTAAACAGGCAGCTAGACATCCCCCTCACAATCCAGGACTGCTGGCTCCCAAGTGCCCTCCACTGCAGGCCTGCCCCCTCAACTGCCCTCCCCTGCAGGCCAGGTCCCCCCAACTCCCCTCCCCTGCAGGCCTGGGTCCCCCCCCAACTGTCCTCCACTACAGGCCTGGTCCCCCCCAACTGTCCTTCCCTATAGGCCTGATCACCCCTAAGTTCCCACAACCACCCTCCCCTGCAGGCCATCTTGTGGTGGCCATCCTGTGTCCACATGAGGGCAGCCATCTTTTACCACATGGGGGTGGCCATTTTGTGTCTTGGTGTGATGGTCAATTTGCATATTACCCTTTTATTAGATAGGATATCCATAACAGACAAATCTATAGAGACAGAAAGTAGATTAGTGACTGCCTGGAGCTAGAATGGGGGGCTGTTAAAGGGTATTCAGTTTCTTGTTGGGGCATAATGAACATGACCTAAGTTTGACTGTGGTGATGGTAGCCCAATCCTGTGAATATCCTAAAAACCACTTAACTGCGAACACTTTAAATGAGTGACTTGTGTGGTAATAAAACTATTACCAAAAACGAGTTATCAGAATAGAAATGGTTTTTTGTTTGTTTTCATCGTTGCCATTTATTTTGTCCAGATCACTGTTAAATAAATGTGATACCATTTTTGCCTCCAGGTGGGGATAATGGAGGTTCTTGGGTAAAGCACTTGATTATACTCTAAAGATCTTCCTGACAGGAAGAAGAAAATGCAATTTGGAAACAAAGAAAAGTGGAGGACTGAGACTCACAAACTTGGTAGAGAACAAAAATTCATGTGAAAATTCACGAAAATATGGTGGTGGCTTTTGTTTTGCTTTTTGAGTTGTGGTGTAGGTTCTTTTTACAAGATAGTACCTGCCACAAAACCAAGTACCAACTACCTACGCCTTTTGTATGCTCCTTGAGCATTCTGCTAGAGAATATTAAAAGGCTACCAAAACTTAGGACATTTTATTAAAACTTCCATTCTGCCTGTGTTTTGTGCACTCACAGTCCTAGTTCTGAAAGGAACTGGTTTCACGGCTGAATCTCTGATTACTCTCCACCAAGACAAGTCAGCTCCACAAGAAAAAGTCCGGATCCCAATCCCCATGGCGCATCCAACTCCCACCTCCGTACAGGAAAGAAGGAAGCAAGAGACACTGGGTGGGGAAACTTCTGGAACAGTGTGACCCGCTAAACCACAATCTCCAAGAAAGTGAATGGGAAGCTTCTCTCCCCTCCCACGCATTTCACAGCGATCTGCTGAATGCAGCCCATCTTAGGCCCGAAAACCTTTTCTTCTTAAACTCCTACTCCCGGCAATAACTTATCCCCTGAAGACAAGTTCTCAAATGGAAGTCGATACTGACTGCAAAGTACTTCACCGGGCCCACGCGTGAGTCAACAAAAAATAATTACCTCTTAACCTTTCTTTTTAAAGATTTTCCAGAAGAGGCATAAAAGGAAACTGCTTTCTGAAATTATGAGCTGAAAATTAAGATATAACTCTCTGAACTCACACTCTCTGAGGAAAGCAGGCCTTTGTTTTTGTGTCACGGACCCTTTGGCAGTCTGGTAAAACTTTATAGATCCCTTTTAGGAATGATGTTTTCAGATGCAAAAATAAAACAGAATTGATTACATGGGAAGCCAACTGTATTAAAATAGTTATTAAGATGTTATACTAAGTTGTGATATGGTAATACAGAGTAGGACAAAAGTAGGTTTACAGTTGTTCATATGGAAAATAATCCTATATAAATTGACCCTCATGCCCTCGCACAAGAGGGCCAACCCATGTGGTCAAAGATGGCTGCCACAAGATGGCCAGCAGGGGAGGGTCGTTGTGGGCAATCAGGCTAGTAGGGGAGGACAGTTGGGGGCGGGGGACGAAACCTGCAGGGGAGGGCAGTTAGGAGAGACCAGGCTGGCAGGAGAGGCCAGTTGGAGGCAATCAGGCCAGCAGGAGAGCAGTTAGGTGCTGATCAGGCTGGTAGGGGAGTGATCAGGGTGATCAGGCTAGCAGGCAGGTAAGCAGTCCCGGATTGTGAGAGGGGTGTCTTCTGCTTGTGGGATCGGGCCTAAACAGGCAGTCAGACATCCTTGAGGGGTCCCAGATTGGAGAGGGTGCAGGTTGGGCTGAGGGACACTCCCCAACCTCAGTGCATGAATTTCATGCACCAGGCCTCTAGTTCAATAATAATAATGGAAGAATAAACTGTGTTGCCCTAACCAGTTTAGCTCAGTGGATAGAGCATCAGCCTGTGGACTGAAGGGTCCCAAGTTCGATTCTGGTCAAAGGCATGTACCTTGGCTGCAGGTACATTCCCAGTAGGGGGTGTGCAGGAGGCAGCTCATCGATGTTTCTAACTCTCTTTCCCTCTCCCTTCCTCTCTGTAAAAAAATCAATAAAATATGTATTTTTAAAAAGAATAAACTGTTTTTCACATACAATTATAAGCCTACTTTTGCCCTACCCTGTATGAATACTTATTATGGCATTAAATATCAAGAACAAGCAGAAACTCTAATAACAGCCAAAATTTTGAAATAGTGATTAGCATAAAGGATATCTCAAAATATCTGCAACAGCTGTGATGTGGTATGAAACTGATTTATTGATGACAAAGTCACAGGTGGGGACTCACAGTGCTGTGATTAGTTGTCTGCATTCATTACTTGATGAAAATGCTAAGTATTTATTGTTAGTCAAAATAAAGTACTTTTTCCCCATCCAATGTTAGAGTCACCTTGGTTTTTTATCCACAGATCCATGGACATCTGAGAAACCAGGTAAAGAATCGTGTTTAAAAATGAGTAATAACCTAAGATGCGAACCCTTCCCAGAGGAATGCAAGTTTTCAGGCATCTGCAGACACCATTTAGAATATCTTCTTTATAAACGACACAGATACAAAGGGTTGCGATGTTTGTTTTTTGTTTTTGAACGCCAAGGCCTTGTACGCAGCACGTAGGAAACTTAATGTAAACAAATAAAGAGCACCTACACCTGGGATAAAAGATATAACCCATGTTCACTTTTATCCTGGGACATGCTTCGGACATAAATCCTGTTGTTAGACTTGGCTGACTCCCTGGAATTTTATCTGGACCAGCCCTTTACCACGGGGGAGAGAAAGCACAATTTATATGAACAACAGAATCTACCCTCTGTCTACCTCCTACACTTCTTGTGATTGTTCTCAGATTTTTTAATCAATATTGAAGCGAGGAAAATCTCCTGTGGCTATGAATTTGGCACCCTTAATGGTATCCATGGAAACGCCCTAATTGAAAACGTTCTGTACCCATTGGATCTTCTTATTCCACGAAGCGTTTAAAAGAATCCGTTTAAATCCTCTCACATATTTGACACCCTATAAAGAGTCGTGCAGTGCTGGGCAATAGAGATACGGTACGGGGAAGGGGGTACCTGTAACATGAGCTTTCAAAAATCATTCTAAGGAGCTGCTTATGGCCATTCAAAACCCTGACCAGGATGTGTTCGCAAGGCCGGGTAAACGTAGCTTTTTGTCTTTAATATAAATGACACTGTCAAGTTAGAAAGCTTATCAGCAATGTCCTTCCCCGGCCTTAAAAACGTACTATTTATTAGCTTCTGCCGTAAAAGATAAGGCGTCAGAAACTGGCAGACGCTTGGTTTCTCACCTCTCCTTTATACATGTTAGGAAACGGCTCACAATTTCTCCTTAGAATCAACATTGCTTCTCCCACTTTAAAGATCCAGGGCTACAAGCAATAAATACAGAGTCATAAAAACACCCAGCTCTTCGATTCTGCTCTTGTCCAAGGCACATCTGTTTCGTGTTATCAATAGGTACTAGGGGGAAAGAGTAGAGAATCGGATTCTGCCGGTAAGAAAGCCATTTTATCTTTTTTTTTTTTTTTGTACCTCTTCTTCCTTATGTGTAAAATGGGGTGAGGATATAGTGCCTCTCTTCTACCAAAAATGTAGGGTCACTGCAATCCAATCCCAGCCTTTCCCTCGCCCATTCCACACCCCGGCAATGCTCCTCCTCCTAGCACTCAAGTTCACGCAGCAGGAGGGGCTAAAAAAAAAAAAAAAAAAAAGAAAGAAAGAAAAGAAAAGAAAAGAAAAGAAAACATAGGGGCACAGAGAGAGCATGGCTACCAGCCAAGGCTGACAGTTTTAATAACCTGGGATTAGAAAAGCTGTGCAAATATATTTATTATCAAGATGTTTCAATTTGTTATTATTATCAGCTTATTTTTATTGAGCAAAAGGTCTCTGTGTGCTTGCCAGATGGCCAGGAGAACATGAGAAAACCATTTCTGAAGGATGGTCCTCAGTAACCCGACGCAAGCCAAAAAAATGAACTTCCTGCTATTTGAACAACCCGTCATCC
>PVJN01011220.1:22459-54831 GCA_004026805.1 Lasiurus borealis | reverse complement strand
CAGTATGGAGTTTCCTCAAAAAACTAAAAATGGATCTCCCATTTGACCCTGTAATCCCACTCTTAGGAATTTATCCTAAGAAATCACAAACACCAATCAGAAAGGATTTATGCACCCCTATGTTCATAGCAGCACAATTTACAATAGCTACAATTTGGAAACAGCCTAGGTGCCCGTCAGTAGATGAGTGGATCAGAAAGTTGTGGTACATCTACACAATGGAATTCTATGCTGCCATTGAAAAGAAGGAATTCTCACCATTTGCAGCAACCTGGATGGAACTGGAGAGCCTTATGCTTAGTGAAATAAGCCAGTCAGTGAGGGAGAAGCATCATATGATCTCACTCATTGGTGGATAATAAAGAACATTATAAACTGATGAACAAAAGGATAGATACAGAGGCAGTAAAGCTTCTAACAGACTGTCAAATTACAGCAGGAAGATTAAAGTTAGGTGAGGTAGATAAGAGATCAATCAAAGGACTTGTATGCATGCATATAAGCATAACCAATGAACATAGACACTGAGGGGGGGGTGGGGTATGCCTGGGAGGGAGGGGGGCAATGGGGAGATAAGTATAAAAAATTAATTAAAAAAAAAGATTATTCACCTGGTCAAGTGGGATTTATTCCTGGGGTGCAAGATTGGGTACCATATCTTCAAATCAATCAATGTAATATCCCGCCTAAACTAATAAAGAATAAAAATCACATGATTGTATCAATAGATGTAGAAGAAGCTTTTGAAAAAAATTCAGAACCCATTTATGATAAAAACTCACAGAAAAATGGGAATAGAGGGAACATATCTCATCACTATAAAAGCCACATATGACTAACCCTAATGTCACATCACATTCAAAGGGGGAAAATAAAATGGAAAGCATTTCTCTTAAGATTGGGAACAAGATAGGGAAGTCCACTTTCACCATTCTTGTTCCACAAAGCACTAGACGTCCTAGCCACAGCCATCTAAAAAGATGAAGAAAAACAATCCATCCGAATTAAAGAGAAGTAAATTTGTCAATATTTGCAAATTACATAATATTGTATATTGATCCTGCCAGAAAACTACTAGAACTGATAAATGAATTCAGTACAGTAGTAGGATACAAAATAAGTATCTAGAATCAGCTACATATCTATACGACATAAAGAACTGTAAGAAAAGGAAAATAAGAGAACAATCCCATTTACAATTGTATGAAAAACACCAAAACCTAATAATAAGTTTACCAAGGATGTAAAAGACCTACCAAAAATTACACAAAATAAATTTTAAAAAAGGATACAAATAACTGGAAGTATACACTGTGTTCCTAGAGAGAAAGAATTAACATAATTATATAAGTTCAATTCATTTTCTATGAAGAAACCAATGGTGTATTGTACAGAACTAGAACAAATATTTCAAAAATTTATATAGAAACACAAAGGACCTCCAATAGCCAGAGCAATTTTGAGAAAGAACAAAGCTGAAGGAATCATGCTCCCTGATATCAAACTATACTACAAGGCCAAAATAATCAAAACAGACTAACACCAGCATAGAAACAGACATGTGGAACATAATGTAGAGCCCAGATATCCATGCTGTTATTCTCCAAAAGAGGCAATAGCATACATGGGGTAAAGATAGTCTATTTAATAAATGACTTTGGGAAAATTGGTCAAATAGGTTAAAAAAAAAATGAACTTAGATCACCTTCTCACATCACACACAATGGGGTACGAGTTAAATGTGAGATTAAAACAATACAAAACGTAGAAAATAAGAGCAGTAAAATCTTTGACATTTCTTGTAGCAATATATTTTTCTGATCTATCTCCTCAGGCAAGAGAAATTTAAAAAAAAATAAACAAATTGGACTACATTAAACTAACAAGTTTTGCACAGAAAAGAAAATCATGAACAAAATGAAAATACAACCTACTGAATGGCAAACATATTTACCAATGATACATCTGATAAGTGGTTGGCATTCAAAATATATAAAGAACTTATAAAGCTCAACATCAAAAACAAACAATTCAATTAAAAAATGGGCAAAGAACCTGAATAGACACTTTTCCAAAGAGGACATACAGATGACCAATCTTATATAATAAAGAACTAATATGTTCATTAGATCGAACAGCAGACCAACTGTCCAGAGGACCATCCCTGACAACTTTCTGAATGAAGCCAAGGTTGAGAGGCCAAGGCAGCAGGGGCTGCAAGGGCCTACTCTAGTAGACTTATAAAAAGATGCTTAATTTTCACTAATCTTCAGAGAGATGCAAACTAAAACCACAATAAGAAATCACCTCAGGAGTGTCGTGGGGGCTGCCGCGAGAAGTTCCTCGGGGGTCCCAGCGGGGCGCGCGCGCATGCCCGCTGCTCGAGGTTCCAGGCGCTGCGGAAAAGGGAGAATGCTATCAGCATTTCTGCACACTCCATGCTCTGTGAACGAATTGCCATAGCTAAGGAACTGATCAAGAGAGCAGAATCACTTTCTAGATCAAGAAAAGGTGGTGTTGAAGGTGGTGCCAAGCTGTGCAGCAAACTGAAGGCTGAATTAAATTTTTTACAGAAAGTAGAAGCTGGGAAAGTAGCTATTAAGGAATCCCATTTACAGAGCACTAATTTAACACACCTGAGAGCCATAGTGGAATCAGCAGAAAATCTGGAAGAAGTTGTTAGTGTTCTTTATGTTTTTGGCTACACAGATACGTTGGGAGAAAAACAGACCCTTGTGGTGGATGTTGTTGCAAATGGTGGCCATACTTGGGTGAAAGCCATTGGCCGAAAGGCTGAAGCTCTGCATAATATTTGGCTGGGCCGGGGCCAGTATGGTGACAAAAGCATAATTGAGCAAGCTGAAGACTTCCTTCAGACCAGCCACCAGCAGCCAGTACAGTATAGCAACCCTCACATCATCTTTGCAACAGTGTCTCCAGTCCCATAGCAGAGAAGCTGAAAGAAATGGGCATATCTGTGAGAGGAGACATAGTGGCAGTTAACTCTCTATTTAAAGCACTCTGAAGAGCTCCAACTGAGTGAGGGTGAATCAGATGAAGAGGGCCCTGAACGTTTCCAGGTGACCAGAGTAGACCGGGAAAATATACTAGCAAGTGTTGCATTTCCAACAGAGATTAAGGTTGATGTGTGCAAAAGAGTAAATCTGGACATTACTACTTTAATCACATATGTATCTGCCCTCAGCTATGGAGGTTGCCACTTTATCTTTAACGAAAAAGTACTAACAGAACAAGCAGAGCAAGAGAGGAAAGAGCAGGTTCTACCGCAGCTGGAGGCATTTATGAAGGACAAGGAACTGTTTGCTTGTGAATCTGCTGTCAAGGATTTTCAGTCTATTCTAGATGCTTTAGGAGGACCTGGGGAGAGAGAGAGGGCCACTGTGCTAATTAAGTGAATTAATGTGGTGCCAGACCAGCCTTCTGAACGTGCCTTGTGACTAGTGGCCAGTTCAAAAATCAATAGTCATTCATTAACGATTTTTGGGACAGGAGACACCCTAAAAGCCATCACGATGACTGCCAATAGTGGTTTTGTCAGAGCTGCCAACAACCAGGGTATTAAATTTAGTGTGTTCATCCATCAGCCCAGAGCACTTACTGAGAGCAAAGAACCTCTAGCCACTCCCTTACCAAAAGATTACAGAAATGACACGGGATATTGGGATATCTTTTAAATATTGCCACAGAAATTGTTTATACTAACAGCCAGGTCTTCCCATCTTAATTGGAAAAACAAAAGATCTTTAGTAAAAAGAATAACTTAGAATTCAAACCAGTAGAGTTGATTTGTTTCTCATCTATAAAGAATATAACTTCTTAAAATAGAGAAAACACAAGAGGCAACCTTATTTATAGTGATTAAGAACAGAAGAACATCTATGTAAGGCTTTTAGCTGTATCACAGTGCTTTTTTTAAATATATTTTATTGATTTTTTACAGAGAGGAAGGGAGGGGGATAGAGAGAAACATCGATGAGAGAGAGACATCAATCAGCCGCCTCCTGTACGCCCCCTACTGGGGATGTGCCCGCAACCGAGGTACATGCCCTTGACCAGAGTCAAACCTGGGACCTTTCGGTCTGCAGGCTGATGCTCTATTCACTGAGCCAAACCGGTTTCGGATCACAGTGCTTTTATTTGTTTGATTCAGTAGGGCCACAAACCTCCCTACTGTTAGTCACATTTCATGGAATATGGCTACATTTCATCTTGAATTAAACATCTGGAGGAAACTGAAGCTTGTTTTTATTATATTGATTTATTAACTTACAATAGGTTCAGGCTGGGAGATACTAGTGTATAGTTAAGTCCAGGTTCTAAAGTTATAGCCATTAAAGAAAAGAAACTTAACTGTCAGATGCAGTCTGTGGGTATATTTACAAAGAATACATTAGTATGGAATAAAGTAAATCTTGTCTTTGTTTTTCCTGTTTTTCTTTTTTAAAATAAATACTGATCTCTCAAGTCCCATGGATCTATTGATAAATCTTTTTGAAAAGAAAGACGACAATCACTTTAAACCCGGGACATTTAAGGTAAAATATTTGAACAAATTGAAAAAAGAATTATATAAAACATTTAAAAGCATTCAGATGTTAGCCCTGGCTGGTTTGGCTCAGTGACTAGAGCAGTGGCCCGTGGACTGAAGGGTCTTGGGTTTGATTCTGATCAGGGGTATATACTTTGGTTGTAGGCTCAATCCTCATGTGGGAGGCAACCAACTGCTGTATCTCTCTCACATTGAAGTTTCTCTCTGTCCCCATCCTTTCCACTCTTTAAATATCAATGGACAAAATATCCTTGGATGAGGATTAACAACATCAACAAAAAAAATTAGGTTTTACTTTTAAGTACTAACTATCCCTATGTTGTAAATATTTGAATTATGAATTCTATTTTTCCTGTTTGTTTTTCAAGTGGCAAGTGATAACTGCATTATCTCATTCTTGTGAAATAGTGGCAGGGAAACTCCATGCCTGTTGAGTGACATGTTGTAATTAAAAAGATTTTTATGTCCAAAGGAAAAAAAAAGAAATCACCTCATACCTCAGAATGGCTCTCATCAACAAATCAGCATATAACAAGTGTTAGTTAGGATGTGGAGGGAATGCAGACTGTGAGCCACTGTGTAAATCATTATGGAGTTTTCTGAAAAAATTAAAAATGGGCTCTGGCTGGGTATCTCAGTGGGTTGAAACATTATCTGGATATGACAAAGTTTTTAATTTAATTCCCAATTAGATCTCTCTCTCTCTCTCTCTCTCTCTCTCTCTCTCTCTCTCTTTCTCTCTCTCTCTCTCTCCCATCTCTCTTCCTTCCTCTCTCTCTGCCTAAAAATCAATCAATAAATAAAACAATGATAAAAATCTCAGAAAATGATGAAGAAAATTATTTTATTTTTTAATTAAAATTGACTCAGCAATTTCACTTCTTCTGTGAATATATCTGAAGAAACCTGAGCTTAAATATCCATCTGTAGATGAGGGTATCAAACATTGTATACTTACACAATGGAATACCAATTGGGCATAAAATACAGGGAAATTTTACCTTTAGGGGCAGCATGAAGGGACCTGAAGAATATTCTGCTAAATGAAATAAGCCAGTCATAAAAAGACAAACACCATATGACTTCACTTATTGTAGAATCTAATGAACAAATTAAATTAAGAAACAAAATAGAAACAGACTCAGATGCATAGAACAGACTGACAGCTGTCATAGGAGAGGGTGTAGGGGGACTGGATGAAAAATGTGAAGGGATTAAGAAAAAAAAATCCTCATAGATAGACAACAGTAGGACAATTAGCAGAAGGAAAGAGGAGTGGGGAGGTAGAAAAGGGTAAATGGGGGATAAACGGTGATGGATAAAAGATGATGGAAGGAGACTTAATTTGGGGTGGTGAACACACAATACAGTATACAGATGATATTTTATAGAGTCATACCCTTAAAACCTATATGGTTTTATTAACCAATGTTATCCCCAATAAATTCAATATAAAATGTAGAGTTAATCAAAATGTATTACTGTACTTGCAAGGAACGATACCTATGGCAAGTTGATCATGAAATCTCTAGCTCCATTAGGATTCTAACTGATATATAGAAACCTTTTATACAAGTCCTTTATGCAAAAGCAAACTCTAGCTTTCAGGAATGAAGGCCTGGTTTGAATCACCATGTGGAAAATCCCTTGTATAATTGCAAAAACTGAATTTTTTGTGGCATAGATTCTTTTGAATTACAACCAACTGCACTTAAGGGGTGACCTTACCATAACAATACAAAATAGTATAAATGCCCTTTCTAGCCTCAAACTCATAGCTATGTACCTACTGTACTTGGGAATGAACAATATAGACATATACTTGGAATTTTGAACATTAACTCTAAATTAACACTAAATTCTGGGTACTCAGAATACTTCTGTGGTTCACTGGTCACAATGAGGACTTCTAGGCAGGTGATGAAAGTTTGACCCCTGTCCTTATAAGGTTGGCTCTAGCTCTTACATATGGGTTTAGAGTGAAAATTTCTGGTGCTTGGAAAACACCCTGCTTTGGCTCTAAGATCCATGGAATGAAGGTCCATTAAGGTAGTTGTCAAAGTGAAGCATCTTAAATTAAATCTGACAATTAATAGCACAGTATTGGGATATTTGTGACTTGCCTGCAGCTTTGGAAATTTCTCTAATATTGATTTTTAACTGGGGTTTTTGATCAGGTCTGATAGCAAATGCATCTTGTATAAGAAAAAACTAGTGAGTCAAAAGTCAGGCGCTATTCAAGAAATAGCTCTTTTGGGGGAGAAAAGAATCCCTTCTCAGTGCTGTCATTTATCACTTTAAACACAGAATACCAGAAAGAACTGTCTTTTACCTGTAAAACACCTATTCATCTTTCCTGTATTAACTCAGAGCCAAGCAAATTTTCCATGTCTGCACTATAGTGAAGTCTTTAAGCATCATGAACATCTCACTCTCCACAGCATATCTCACTGACCCATTTCTAGATGGACGGAACCTGGTGAGGATGAAGGACAATGATCTTAGTTGTGGTAAGAAACAAAAGTGACTAAGAAAATTTAGGAGATAAGCCTCCTGAAAATGTAGTCAAACATTTGAGAGTCTAGTGGTCTGTGACATACAGATAAGTTGCTGCCCCACAGACTCTCTACCTCTAGAAGAGGAACAATGCCTGGCATGAATATTGGAGGCAATTAATGCTGCATCAGGTGTGCTGGCTGCACTCATTTATAGATAACCTGCAATGCTGTCAGCTTGGAATGTGGATAAGGGAAAGAGCCTCCTTTAGTTCTAAGATTTAGTTGTCATTTAGATCACTCTGAAGTTATCATCCAACAGGTTTAATGTGCTGCATGATGTCTCATCTTTTTGGGGAAAACCATGTCCTTCTTGGAAGATAATGATTTGCTTCTAGAGAAAGAATTCCTGGCTTTGCTACTTGCCAAGGTAGAGATTGCTTACACAGCCCAATATCTCAGGAGACCATGTCACCTGAACTTAATTTTCTGAATTAGTGCTCTTTTATCTACTGAGTATTACTGATGGACATGTCAACCAACTCCATAAGTGAATAGAGATGATATAAACAGGGCTGTACCCAAGAAGTACTGACAAAATGAGTAAATTATCTAAAAACTAGAGGCCTGGTGCACAAAATTCATGAACAGGGGTGTGTTTCCCTCAGCCCAGCCTGCACCCTCTCTAAGATGGGACCCCTCGAGGGATGTACCCATTTAGGCCTGATCCCAGTAGGGCAGCAGGCCATCCTTCACAATCCAGAGTGCTGGCTCCTAACTGCTTGCCTGCCTGCCTTCCTGATTACCCCTAACTGCTTCTGTCTGCCAGCCTAATCACCCTCTAATCATTACCCTGCTATCTTGATGCCTAACTGCTCCCCTGCCAGCCTGATTGCCCCTAATTACCCTCCCCTGCAAGCCTGGTCACCCCTAACTTCCCTCCTCTGCTTGATCATCCCCAACTGCCCTCCCTTGCAGGCCTGGTCCCTCCCAACTGCCCTCCCCTGTTGGCCATCTTGTGTCCTTATGGGGGCAGCCATCTTTGACCACATGGGGGCAGCCATCTTGTGTGTTGGAGTGATGGTCAATTTGCATATTACTCTTTTATTAGATAGGATGTAATTACTTTCTTAGAAATGACTCCAAATCCTCTTCTACACAAGTGGAACCATGGGGGTTTTCTGTGACTATTTACTTGAGAATAAAATTAAACACACACACACACTCCACAAAAAACAACTGCCCAGTTTTCTGCACATCTATAATAATAAAAGCACAATATGCTATTTAGACTGGACAGCTGAACATCCTTGCAGATGAAGCTGCAGTGGCAGAGGCAGCCAAGGCAGGAGGCAGGGGCTGAGGCTGAAGCATTAGAGGCAATCAGGCAATCAGGCAAGTGGTTAGGGGTATCAGGCAGGCAGGTGAGTGGTTAGGAGCCAGCAGTCCCAGATTGTGTGAGGGATTTCTGATTCTCGAGTTTAGGTCTGATCCCTTCGAGATCCTTGTGGGATTGGGTCTAAACTGGTAGTCAAACA
The DNA here is from genome assembly GCA_004026805.1 of Lasiurus borealis. NCBI lineage: Eukaryota > Metazoa > Chordata > Mammalia > Chiroptera > Vespertilionidae > Lasiurus > Lasiurus borealis. Next base: position 46,228 of record PVJN01011220.1, on the reverse strand, counting down.
TCCTCCAAGGTGTCCTGGATTGCCAGAAGGTGCAGGCAGTCTTTTTGTCCCCTTGATTAAATTTATTCCTAAGTATTTTCTTTTCTTTAATGTGATTATAAATAGGATTATTTTCTTAAGTTTTTTTTTCTGATAGTACCATATTGGTGTATACAAATGCAGTTGACTTATGAATATTTATTTTGTATCTTGCTACTTTACTGAAATAATTTATTATTTCTACTAATCTTTAGGATTCTTTATATTCCAGTATCATATCATGAGCAAATAATGAGTTTTACTTCTTCCTTTCATATTTGGATGGCTTTTATTTCTTCTTGTTTAACCGCTGAGATTAGGAATTCTATGTTGAGAAAGACAGTTAAAAGTGGACATCCTTGATTTTTTCCTAAGTTTAAGGGAAATGCTTTTATGTTTCCCCATTGTGGATAATATTAGCTGTGGGTTTGTCAAAGATGGCCTTTATTATATTGAAGTATGTTTCCTCTATTCACACTTTGTTGAGAGTTTTTAATCATAAACTAGGGGCCCAGTGCATGAATTCCTACACCTTGAAAGGAACTGTGGCCATAAGACTGTGATGGGCACAGGGGCGGGTCTTGGCCCATCCTCAGCAACTCTACCTGACCCCTCCCACCACAGTTCTCCGTTTTCTCTCTGCCAGCAGCCCCACTCCTACTGCCAATTTTCCCACATACTAATGGCACCAACCCTGCTCACACCCACAGATGGAGCAGAGTGATTGGGGCCAGTGCCAGCAATGGGTGCAAGCGAGGCCGATGCCATCAGCAGGTGCAAGTGGTGTCTGGTACTCCAAATGCCCCTCAGGAGCAGGTGGAAGTGAAGAAGCCCTCAGGGGTGATCGGGGCTGGTGCTGGGTGCTGGCAGCAGGTGCAAGCATCAGGTGGGACCATGGGGCATAGGAGCAAAGAATTTCCTGTAATCACCAGAGGTTAACCCCAATGATAGTGACAGGCCCCCCACCTTGGTCTGGTGCCTGCGCTCAACTCCTCCACCATCCTGCCACAGCTGACACCCACCATGTTCCTCACTCTGCTGCCTGCTGCTGACGCCCACCATGTTCTGAGTGTGCCCCCTAGTGGTCAGTGAACATCATAGTGACCAGTTGTTTGGTTGTTCGGTTGTTCTCTTATTCCATCTATTTGCATGTTAGGTTTTTATATATATAGATGGGTTCTGAATATTTTGAAATGCTCTTTCTGCATCTATTGATATGATTATCTGATTTTTAACTTTCATTTTGTTTATGTGGAGTATAATTGATTTTCAGATATTGTACCTATCCTGTATTCTAGGAATAAGTGCCACTTAACCAGAACATGTGGTCTTCTTAATATATTACTGAATATAGTTTGCTGCTATTTGCTATTTTATCGAGAAATTTGCAACAATCTTTATTAGGAATATCGTCCTATAACTTTTTTCTTTTTAGAGTATTTATCGAGTTTTGTGGTTAGGGTAATGCAAACCTTATAAAATGAGCTTGGCATTCTTCTTGTCTCTTGATTTTTCTGAAATATTTTGAGAAAAATAAGTGTTAATTCTTCTTAGAATGTTTAATAAAATTCACCCAAAATATCCAGACCAAGTATTTTGTTTGTTGAAAGATTTTTGATTATTGCTTTGATTTTATTAGTCTGTTCAGTTTCTGTTTCTTTTTAATTCAGTTTTGAAGATTGTAGTTCTAGGAATTTATCCATTTCTTTCAGATTGTCCAATTTGTTGTCACATAATTGTTCATGATATTTCTGATAGTACTTTCTATTTCTGTGGTGTCAGTTATTAATTCTCTTCCATTTCTATTTTTATTTAGTTTGATCCTTTCTATTTTTCTCTAGATGAGTCTGATTAAAGTTTTATCCATCTTGTTTATCCTTTCAAAGAACCAGGCTTCAGTTTTGTTGATACTTTGTATACTTTTTAGACTTTAATTTATTTCCAGTAGATATTTATTACTTTCTTTCTTCAATGAATCTTAGGCTTTGTTTGCTGTTCTTTTTCTAGTTTCTTTAGGTGTAAGATTATTTTGTTTATTTGAGACTTCTCTTGTGTCTTGTGGTAGGTCTGTATTTTTATGAATTTTCATGTTAGGGCTGCTTTTCCTGTGTTCCAAAGAGTTGGCATTATTGTGATTTTATTTCAGTTTGTCTCAAGGTGTCTTTTCATTTTTGCTTTTGTTGTTATTGTTAACCCATTCATTGTTTAATGACATGTTATTTAGCTTCCATGTATTTATGCATTTTTCAGTTTATTTTTTTATAATTTATTTTCTACTTTCATTTTGATTTTCTGTCTGAAAGATCTACACATTGACATTAATGGGGTGCTAAAGTCCCTTACTGTGACTGTATTACTGTTGATCTCTCCCTTTATGCCCATCAATATTTACTTCATATATTTAGATGCTTCTATGTTTGATGCATAGATGTTTACAAGGATTATATCCTCTTGTTAGATTGACCCTTTATCATTATGTAATGTCATTCTTTGTCTCTTATCATAGCCTTTGTTTTACAATCTGATTTGTCTGATATAAGTTTGGCTACTACAGCTGTTTTTCATTTCCATTTGCAAGAAATATCTTTTTTCATCCCTTTATTTTTAGTCTTTTTGTCTTTCAGCCTAAAGTGGGTCTCTTGTAGACAGACAGCATATAGGTTTCTTGTTTTCTTACCTATCCAGCTACACTATTTCTTTTGATGGAACATTTAACCCTTTGTATGCCATAAGCATCTATAGATGCAAGCTGTGAATATTTAAATTAAATTCAAAATATGGTGGTGTGTGTGGGTGGTCTGTTTTGGATGCTTGGCAGTTAACTAGTTAATCAATTTACATTTAAAGTGACTATTGATAGGTACATATTTATTGCTATTTAATTATTTCTAATTATGTGTTTTGTTTTGTTTTTCTTTCCCTTTCTTCTTCTTGGAGAAGTTATTTTAATATTTCATGTAATACTGGGTTTGGTGGTAATGAACTCCTTTAGCTTTTTAATGTCTAGGAAGCTTTTTTATTGCCTTTCATTTTAAATTATAGCCTTTCTTGATAAAGTAATCTTGGCTATAGGCCCTTGCTTTTCACACTTTAAATAAATTGTGTCAATAGCTTTTGATCTGATATATTTCTATAGAGATATCAGCTGATAGTCTTATGGGAGCTTCCTTGTAGGTAAATGTTTTTCTCTTGCTGTTTTTAAGATTATCTCTTTGTCTTTAACCTTTGGCATTTTACTTGTGATGTTTCTCGGTTTGGGCCTCTTTGTGTTCATCTGATTTTGGTCTCTGTGCTTCTTTGACTTGTATATCTTTTTTCTTCACTAGAATAAGGAATATTTCAGTCATTATTTCTTCAAGTATGTTATGAATCCCATGTTTTCTTTCTTCTTTTTATGGTCCCCCTATGGTATGTATTCTATTATGGTTAATGTTTTAAAATAATTTTTTTTTCTTTTTGCTGCTCAGATTGTATATTTTCTGCTACTTAGTCTTTTAATTTATTAAGTTAGTCCTCTGCTTCATCTGGTATGCTGTTGATTCCTTCTGGTATATTCTTTATTTCAGATATTATATTCATTATTTTTTAATGTTTTTTGTTAAATTTTTATGTCCTTTTGTAATACCTTCTGTTAATCTAAGTTCTCACTAATTTCATTATTATTCTTCTAAATTCCTTGAGTATGCCTATAACCATTGTTTTGAACTCTGTGTCTGAAAGATTGCTTGCCTCCATTTCATTTATTTTTTGGGGGGAGAATTCTCTTATTCTTTCATTTGGGGGCATATATCTTTGTCTCCCAAATTTGGCTGCTTCTCTGTATTTGTTTCCATGCATTGGGTAGAACTGATATGTGTCCCATTCTTGCCATGGTGGACTAAAGTAGTAGAAGTTGTATGGGGCACAATCTCCCCGATCACTAGAATTATGTTCTCCAGGAATTTCCCTTTTTTGGTTTATGTAAGTCCTCCTCTTGTAGTTGAGCCTTATTGCTGTTGGTCCATCGATGGGATGAGTGAAAGTGACTGCTGGCTGACTTTGAGGATTTACCCTGACAGCAGTGTATAAGCTGCTGTGTAGAGGCTGACCCTATGAAGTGGAATTTTTCCCAACAGTTTATGGTGCCTCCTAATATCTTTCTTTATGTGTACCACTTTGGAGCTAATTGGGTCATCATGCTGTGATGTAATCGGAAGCCCATCATTGAGTTTCTTTGGTTTTGGAGACTCTTGGAAGGTCTTAGGTGTAGGCCAATGTCAATTGCTCCTGTGACTGGCCCTTGTGACATGGTAGGAGCTACAAGGTGATCCACAGTTTGTGGCTCCCTCTGCTGGGGCTAGGTGCACATGGTAGGGATCAAGTTGTGTCTCAAGGCTGTATTCCACCAGCATCAAGCCTTGGGACACGTCAGCCAATAGCCCAAGCACCCTGACATCCATCTCAGCCTTCTGGCTATCTTTCAGGCTCAGTTGTATGGAGCTCAATGGCACAATCTCACTGACCACCAGAATTATGTTCTCCAGGTGAACATAATGAGAGTATGCAGGTTGCTTATGTGAGGTAGGTTCTCTGAGAGACACCAGATATGGATGATTAATGTTCACCAGATTGATAAATGCTCAAACTTGGTCTTGGTGCTGAGTCTGAGGCTATTCAGAAAATTTCTCAGGGTGCACCAAGGCCAGCTGCCACCTGCTTGGGGCCTGTGGAACTTTGTGATGAGCAGGATCTCAGGGAGTCATTAGAGAGAGGCCAGTAGATTTCATCAGTCTAAAACACATTAAAAATTGGCCAGGTGACTACAAGTTCTGCACAGGAATAGTGGTGCCAGTTGGAGCATGTTAGGGGAAAGTAGGTCTCCCTTAAAGCCTTCCAAGAAAGTGCTGCATGGACCCAGCCTGGTTGCAGCCACCAGACTTCTCCAGAGGAATTGAGCTTGGCAAAGCAGGACCACAGGAATTCAGAAGTGTAGGGCTAGTGCATATTCCCAGGAAGACATGCATGAATGAGGGTGTTTGACCCAGAAACGATGGTGTCTGAGGACAGTGTGGGAGAGAAACTCAGCACAGGACAATGGCAGCTGTCCTTTTGGCCCTCTCCTTGAAGCCATACACCCTGATATCTCCCTTTATAACATCAGTCTGTTAAGACTCAGTGTCTCTCCACTAGAGCCCAGTGAATGTGGCTGCAAACAAAATTTTGTGCATTGTCCTTAAGAGTGTGCCTGGGTTAATAACAGATTTTTACCTCTCTGTGGCAGATGGAATCCCTACTGATTTTCACAGCCAGATGTTATCTAGGCTCCTCCTCCCAGCTCTGTTGCCACAGGGTGACCTCTGCAGCTGGAATATCCCTCTGGATTTTCAATTTCAACACATAAATGTAGGGACAGCCCATTCTCTGCCCTTCCTACCTGTCTTGGTGTGGCTTTTTCTATAAATTCTTGGTTATAAGACTTGTTCATCTAGTCTTCAGCTGTTTTTTCAGGTTGGTTTTCTACAATTTAGTTTTAATTCTGGTTTGGTCCTGGGAGGAGGTAAATGTAACTTCCATCTGCTGTGCCACCAACTTAGATCTCTCTAATGATTTCTGTACCTTTTATTATATATTCCTATTTCCCTCAACTGTATAGCTAGTTTTGCATTATGGAGTTAGCCAAGCCTGTATTCCAAATAGCTCTAAGCTCTTGCTCATAACCCAAGTTACCAACACACATAAAACTTCAAGGGGCCTTTGTCAGAAGAATGGGATGCAATATCAGTGAGTCCCTTTGATACAATATTTCACTTATTTCCCAGAGAGATAATTTTTTCAGTGATAAGTAATGATATATGTGATAGTCTCTGTGGTAGTGACTAAGTATTAAGTAATTCCCAGGTGCTGAAAAAGAGACAATTTTTCTTGCTTCTTCCAGCTTTTAGTATTTCCAGCCTTTCCTTGGCTTTTGGCTGCATAATATCAATCTGTCTCTATTCTCACATCACTTTCTCCTTCGTGTGTCTGCATCTCTGTTGTTGCTCATAAGAATAGTTGTTATAAGATTAAAATTTCCTTCCAGGTTATTGTGATGATCTAACCTCAAGAATTTTAACTTAATTGTATCTGCATGAACTCTTTATTCAAATAAGGTCACATTCTCAGGTTCATAAATTTTTTCACAGCTTTTATTTGGGGGTGCCCCATTTAATTCAATAAATTAACCCTTCTTTTGTTTTTTTTTTGTTTGTTTGTTTTTGTTTTTAATATATTTTATTGATTTTTTACAGAGAGGAAAGGAGACAGATAGATAATTAGAAACATTTATGAGAGAGAAACATTGATCAGCTGCCTCCTGCACACCTCCTACTGGAGATGTGCCCACAACCAAGGTACGTGCCCTTGACCATAATCAAACCTCAGACCTTTCGGTCTACAGGCTGACACTCTATCCACTGAGCCAAACCAGTTTTGGCTAACCCTTATGTTTTTGTATCACTAGTGCATTCCATGTGATTGCTGAGTAGTATTTCGTTTAATACTACTATTCACTTGATTTTCTTTTTAATCTTTACCTAAGGATGTGTTTTTATTGATTATAGAGAGAGGTAAAGGAAGAGAGAGACACACAGAAAGACAGAGAGAGACATAGACAGAGACAGACAGAGCTGTGAGAGAAACTTCAATTGGTTGCTTCCCAAATGCACTCGGATCAGGGATCAAACCCAAAACCTTTCTGGTGTACAGGATGACATTCCAACCAATTGAGCAACATGATCAGGGCTCTATTTGACTTGTGGTGAACATTTAGACTTTTGAATTGTTTCTAATTTATGGCTATTGGGGAAAAAGCTGCTCTGAACATTTGTGTAGAAATCTGTGTATAGACATGTGTTCTCATCGATCTAACGTAGGAGAAGAAACCCTCTGCAGATTTCCTGAGTTTTCTCTCTGAAATTCTCTCTCCTCTGTAGTTTGCCCTGAAAATTTTAGCTACCTCACCCTACCTGTAATGTCCTGGTCTGTTGAGTTCTTGGAGAGTGCCAGGTTATGTTTACGTTCCTCAGCTCTGGAGTGCACCTGGAGATCTGTCCACACAGTCACAGGGTTCTTTCCAGTTGTCTCTTCATGCCCAGGAATACTGTTTTACTCTTCCTGTTATCTAATGACTGAACATTGGTGTTTCATATATTTGTCTGTTTTAGTTGTTTAACATATGAGAGTAAACCATTGCCTGTTACTCCTTCATGGCTGTAAGAAAAACTCTTCTCTTTCATTCTTTTGATTTAGAAAGTTATTTTTCTTAATTGAAAAGGCATGTCAAATTTGACTGGAGTATTTATGTAAACTCTTTTGGTCTGTAGCTATATGCTATATACTTAAAGAATAGATTTATCCTTCTCTGGCAGCTGACCTTCTCGTTGCAAATCTATATGATATTACTACTATCATGCCTGGAAAAGTTCAGCTCATTTTAACTTTTGGCCTTCCTTACCCAGGTTTTACAGGTTTCTACTCTGTGCTGTGTGTGTGTACTTCTGTATTTTGTTCATGCATGCATGTGTATATGTATTATTTTTATTGTAGTTTTAAAGGGAAAGGAGATTTATCCTTCATAGGGGTATTATTTGATTGAAGTTTCTTTGTTGAATTATTACTAACTTCCTCACTAAACATGAAATACAGAGCAAGGTTTCATTTGAATACCTTTCAAATAAACACCATGCTAACTGTATTATAGCTCATTATTTGGTTTGATTACATACATTAGCAAATTCCATGGTAAAAATACCCAAGACCTCACTAAAATTGGTTCTTATTGTTTCTGAAGATAATTTCTGGTGTAATGTGAAATATTCTTGTGAGATATTAAGAATGAACATTCTCTTGGGAAATCTAAAATTAATTCATATTTTTCATAAACCAAATAGCAGTTTAAATAATATTACTTGCATATATTTAGGGATTTTTAGATAAAAAAGTAAATCTCACATTTTTGAGCTATGATAAACTATTTTGTTAATATATTTGTATTATTGATTTCAGAGAGAAGGGAGAGGGAGAGAGAGATCATTGATTGGCTGTCTCCTATATACCCCACACTGGGGATGGATCTGTAACCCTGGACATGTGCCATGACTAGGAATCAAAACCTGACTTCCTGATTCATAGGTGGATGGATGCTCAACCACTGAGCCATGCCAGCCGGGTGCTATAATACACTATTTATTAAACTATGGGTTTGTTTCTATATGTACTAATGTACATATATATGAAAAAAATGTGTGTATGTGTGTGTGTGTGTATGTATATATATGTATGTGTGTGTGTATATATGTATGTATGTGTGTGTATGTATATATATGTATGTGTGTGTGTATATATGTATGTATGTGTGTATATATATATATATATATATATCCTAGAGGTCCGGTTCATGAAATATGTGCACTTGAGGGAGTCCCCCAGCCTGTTCTGTGCCCTGTTACAGTGTGGGAGCCCTGCAATCAATCACCCCAAAGAGATAGGCCCCAGCAACCCATCTGAGGCTCCTTAATGGATTGCCTCAAAAAGGTAGGCCAGAGCCAAGGATCCTGACTCTGTGCCATGTGGATCCAGGAAGTGGGACCCTCAGGACCTCCAGTCAGGTCTCACCACATGGAACCCAGGGACTCCCAGGCAGGCCTCGCTGTACGGAGCTGGGAGGAGGCAAGACCCCAGGCAGGGACCAAGCCAGAACCCCTAGGCAGGCTTCACCTTGCACAGCTGAGAGATCTGCCTTCTCTCGGCTCTGCATGCTCCTAGGCAGGCTTCATGCCCCACACACAGCGTCAAGCCCTGCCTCGCCCACCTGCATGCACCCACTATGTGCACAGCCATCTTGTGATGACCACTTAGGCTATTTTTGTAAGGGGGTATATATGTATATGTATATGTATGTATATATATATGTGTATACACAAACACACACACACACACACATATATATATTTATAAAGGTATATATTTATAAAGATAAATTATATATGACATAGATGAGTATAAATGCTTAAAATAAATACTGTATAACCTTTATGATCACAGCTATCTAAACACATTACCTATATAGACAAATCTTATATATATATAATTAATCCAAGTAATTATGTATTAGAGTATTAACTATGAATATTATGGTTCTTTGATATTCTGCAAGTTTGTCCATTAATATGTTTTGTTAAATAATTAGAATACTAGAGTTAATCTAAAGAAATTCTTTCAAAAAATGTTTGCTTCCACCTGCTATTTAATTTTTTAAAATAATGCTCAGGGAGTGTTATATACTTACATGTAAAATTACTTATATGGTATAGTAAATCGGACTCTTTTGGACCAACCAGAAGTATCAAAAGTGAATTTCAACCAGAGTCCTAACTTTTTAGTACTATTCTGTCTACTCTATAAAGCATTTATCAAGAATCTTTGTAAGATATCACTTATGGATTAGAATTTGTCTTCTATTTTGGAAATATTTATAATGTAAATTTAGTCTTACATAATAAACTCATTCTGAATTTTAACTTATCCTTTTATTTTTAGTTATTTTTCCCCACTGATATAATGTATAATAGTCACTCCAAATTTCTAAGTACAAAATATCAGATACTTTCTCTATAGGATAAATTTATTGCTTTTTAAAGCCATCTTGTTCCTAACTGGTGAATAAAATTTTTGTTTTTATGTTTTGAGTTTTGCAATCACTATGAGCCTTTTAATAAAAACAGCACACTTTTTCTTTAATATTATATAACTTTGTAACTGTTTGTGCACTGACAGTGAAATCAATCTCAACCCCCAGGCATTGGATGTCTAAGCATATGCAGATTTGAGATTGTTGTGCGGAAATGACAAGTGATGGAGCAGCCAGCTGGCCTTCTAAGTGGTAATGACTCTTTTTTTCAGAGCTCCTGATTATATAGAGTGGACATGAGCATGACACGTAAGCCCTCGATGAGGCAGGCCGGGCCTGCTTCTCCAGCTCATCGCAAGTGTCTGTCTCCTCCTATGCCTTCATTGACCTAGCTATAATTACTGATATGTCCTTCAAATTTCTGGAATAGTCTGTATGCTTATCCCTCTGCTGTAAAAGCCATATCCCCTCCTCATTTCACTGCACTGGCTTGTTCAGCCCAGGTGAGAGCAGTTTTCTAATAGAGTAAAATACCGTGTTAATTCACTCTGGCTTTTTCTGGCTGAGTTCCCAATTTTCACTGTGGAAATAAGGTTCATTCTTGGCATGTAAGAGAATGGGTCTTGCAGCTGGAATATTTGTCTCCCTTGACCATCTACCTTCAGAGAACTGTCATCTTAAGGGTGGACGGGTTTTTAGTTTTCCATCAAGAAAGAACAAAGAGAGAGAAATGATGAAAAAATATGTTTCTGTAGCAAATAGTTTGCTACAATCTAGTATCATTTGTAGTGTTTGGGGAAGTTTTTAAATCATTGAAGTAACAATGAGTAACAATTCTACATCTAATGAAACCTGAAATTCCCGCTTGGAAGTCTCAGTGAAATTTCACATCCTTACTCCTTACTGGTATGTAAGGATTAGCTCCTCATGCAGACAATCATCTAACATATGTATGCGAGTTTTTCAGTTCATGACCCCCGCAGGGTTCAGCGAAGTTCAAATCACAGAACACAATCCTGGCCAACAGAGGTGAGCATCTTTGCCTCATGATCTCACCTGCCCTGAGGAGACTAGAAACGTATATGCTGCCCTTAAGAACACTAACGACATTTATGCTCCTTGATCGAAATCATGGCCAAGGATGCCTCTTCCGTTTCTTTCCTGTTTTTATGTGGTTCTTTACAGTATGACTGCCCGCATCATCCACTGTAGGAGGTCAAGTCCCTACACTGTATGAGCAGCTATGGGATGTGTCTCTCCCTCTGCAAGGCTGAGTGGCTTTCTCTCCCCGTCCTGGGGTCTCATCCAGGGCCCAGGGTGAGCTGGGAGGCCTCCCCTATCCTTTGTCTGGACCCGCATGCTCAGGCGATCTCCCTGGGAGAGAGCAGAGGTCTCAGTGGGCAGTGCAAGGTGTGGGCCAGGGCACAAGCATGACTGAGGAACGCAAGGTCTTTGGGCCTGGTAACCCAGCCGAAGCACAGATCTGAACCAAGAATGCAACACCCCTCCAGGAGAGAGGGCGGGGCCTGCCTTTCCTGCGGACCCGGGGGGTGGGTGTGGGGGGGGGAAGCCGGGGGTTTGCAAGAGGCTCTGCTTGTGTTCCGCTCTTCCCTTTGGGATCACCCTCCTCAAGCAGACAGCGCCTGCTCACAGATTCACAGATACGAGCTTGAAATATCATTTTTATGGCTCTTGCTCCCTGACTTCCCCTCCATCCCGCACACCCCAGGCTCCCACGTGCCCGGGTGAGGTCAGGGCTCCGTGGACAGGCCAGCACAGCTGCAGACTTTCCCGTTTGATTTCTTCAGATCAAAGAAGATAGTATAAGGTTAGATTGTCAGTCTCCCATAAAATCTTAAACTGGTTGGGCATGTTTTTTGCCTTTCATCATTTATTTAATTGCCATCAACAAAACATTTATTAATATACTGTATTTGACAAATTAAAATGCATAGTATGCATGTGATAAGAAGTCTTTCTTTTTCCTCAGGTTTTATTTAGAATTAAAGATGTGGAAATGAAAGTTTCTGTTCATTGATCTCTTAACATAAAAATGATAATGTCTATTCAAGTTAAAGGCATGTTATGAAATAGAATTAAACCAGACATTTCAGATCTAATGACTGAAGTGGATGGCTCATCTACTGATGATTTAGAAAGGGTATCTTAGAATGGGAGAAAAAAATAAATGACAGAAACAAGGAGCAAGTTAAAGTGTACATTTTTCAGGCTTGTGTGTGTGTTTGTGTGTGTATGAGTGAGAGAGAGAGAGAGAGAGAGAGAGAGAGAGAGAGAGATAAAGCTACATAAGCACAACTATGAACACACAAAAAAAGCTTTCCTTTCCTCAAATAAATTTCAGTTTTATGTGTCTGAATTCAATATGCAAGGAGTATCCATTGGAGAAAGAAACAACATCCAATTAGGTAAAATCAAAATTTCAATATCATAATCTCTCTATATAAAAGCCCAAATGACGGTCAGAATGGCCAACCAGCTGGTAGCTATGATGTACAATGACCACCAGTAAACAGATGCTCAACGCAAGAGCTGCCAAGTGACAGTAACTTTGCAGAGTTACTCTGGAACTTGGGGACCTCTCTGTGGATGTTGGACTGCTGGTTTTGGTCTGATCCCTAGAGGCCAGGCCAAGGGACCCCACTGGTGCATGAATCCATGCACTAGGTCTCTAGTTATAAGTAATAATATTGTTGCTACCCAACACCTTAATGCTTCTCTTCACAGAAGTCTGGCAGAGAATAAATATAAAATATTAATAATTCTGTAGTAAAAAGAATACAACACAAAGTATAATTTTTAATTTTGAGAATTAAAGTGGTATTTACTTATTATGTGAGTCAAAATTTGTATAACAATGAAAACCAATGAATTATTCAATAAAAAATGAAAACTTTGAGTTCATAAGAATCTATAAATTATAATAATAAAAGCATAATATGCTAATTAGACTAGATAGCTAAATGACCTTTTGGACATCTTTCCGGATGACCTTCTGGACGAAGCTGGGACTGTAATGACCAAGCCCCTTGCATGAATTTCATGCATTGGGCATGTAGTTTAAAAATAAAGTAAGATAGTTTAAAAATACTTAATTATATCATTAAACTTTTAAATCATAGTTTATCTTAAATCGCATTTACATTTAAAATATTTCTATTTTAAAAAATTTAATAATTTTGTGCCAAGAAAATCTGATTACATTTTGTTTTTGTGTATGTGATATTTTATTAATTTTTATTTTGCATATATTTAAAATAAATTCCCAAATTCTGTAAGCTAATTAAAATTTATCTGTTTAAAGAGCATCATAATTGATACTATACAGATAAAATAAATATAATTGTTTAAAATTAATTTTACATATTTAAATAATGTACATAATGTTTAAATACTATCAATATTTATGTAAGAGACTTCTCTACATATATTAGTATTTGTTTAGCATAATTTAATAATGATATATGAACATATTTACCCAAATTCAAAATTTCTACATTGCTATGTAGTATACCATAGCTTAGTAATCACTGTCAATTTTTTTTTTATTTTTGAATCATAAGGGTGGTGAAATAATTTGCAGTTATAAAGCACAATGTTTATTTGCTTCTGTTACATATAAGACTTTTTTTTTCAGCTGTACTTCAAGACAAAATTAGCAACACGATGCCTTTTAAAGTTATTTTTAACATTAACTTAAAAAACCAATAAAGCTCTACCAACTCCACACAAACACAAGTTTAAAAAAAAAGAGGAAAATCTCTTCAGTTAAGAAAATAATTATTTGATTGGATATAAAAATATGTAATACCTGATTTCTTTTAATTTTATCATTTTTAATTATATTGAAAATCTAAATGCTATGGTCAGGTTTCAAAATGAAAAATAGGAAGTTAATTGCACAACATTATTAAAAGATACATTTTTAAATGTGATGGGAATGAATGAAAAAGGTAGATTAGCATAGTGAAAGAACCCCACATGAAATAATTTTTTTGGAGATTGTCTAGCTTTTTCTGAAATATTTTCCAGATAACATTATGCTCACTCCCATATTTTTAAAACAATTATTTAGAGTTAGCACATCCTATGTCTAATAGGTCAGCTGATAGGGCAGGTCCAATCCTATCTAATAAAAGAATAATATTCAAATTGACCATACCTCCGCTTCACTCACCAGCCATGACCACCAGCCAATCAGAGTGAGTATGCAAATTAACCCAACCAAGATAACTATGGCCACAGAGAAAGGAGGAGGGAGGGAGGATTGGGTTGCTCCTAACAATGGAAAAAGCCAAGCTTTCCCCAAATCTTGGCTGGCCAAGGCCTCTGCTTAAGGTAACAAAGTTTCAAAGGCTGTGAAAGCAGAAGGCTTGGCTCTGCTCTAGGCTACAAAGTTTCAATTGTAGAAGATAGATAAATCCCAGATACCAGGGCCTTCACTTGGGTCACCGGGGGGTGTGGCCGGCCTGCAAACCACCACAGGCCCCTCGACCAGGCCACTCTATGCCCCAAGGGAATACCCACCCTGATGCAGGACTCTCATCATTCCTCTAGGATTAGGCCTAAACAGACAGTCTGATATCCCTATCACAATCCAGGACAGCTCACCTGCCTGCCTTCCTGATGTCCCAACTGCTCACCTGCTTGCCTTCTTGATTGCCCCTGCCTGCCAGCCTGATCACACCCTAACCACTCCCCTGCCAGCTGGATTGATGCCTAACTGCTCCCCTGACAGCTTGATTGACACTAACTTCCCTCCTTTGCAGGCCTGGTCCCCCCAACTGCCCTCCCCTGCCAACCCAGTCACTCCTAACTGCTCTCTCCTGCCAGCCTCATTGCCCCTAACTGCTATTCCCTGCTGGTCTTGTCTCTCCCAACTACTCTCTCCTGCAGGTCTGAGTCACCCCCACCTTCCCTCCTCTACTGGCCTGGTCACCCCTAACTGACCTCCACTGCAGGCTTGATTCTCTTCAAATGCCCTGCCTTGCAGGCCTGATCTCTTCCAACTACCCTCCCCTACTGGCCATCTTTTGGTGGCCATTTGTGTCCACATGGGGGCAGCCATCTTTGACCACATTGGGGCAGCCATCTTGTGTCTTGGAGTGATGGTCAATTTGCATATTACTCTTTTATTAGATAGGATTATTTTAATCTTGAGGACCTGCTCAGAGAGAGATATATGGATTAGTTGGTTACTTTCCATATGCATCAGAACTTGGGGTTGAACTACAACACAGGCATGAGCCCTGACAAGAAATTTAGTGGCAACCTTTCAGTACAGAGGATGAGGCTCAACTAACTGAGCCACACTGTATTTTCACATAATGGAACGATATGAGATTTTGTTTATGGAAATGACTGATTAGAAGTCAGAGAAAGACAAGTATCACATGATATCACTCATATGTGGAATCTAATGAACAAAATAAACTGACAAACACAATAGATCCAGAGACACAGACCAAGGAATCTCAGAGGAATGGTGGGGTGGGTGGGTGCGATGAGATCAGCTAAAGAACTTGTATGCACATAAGCATAACCTAAGGACACAGATAATACTGTGGTAAAGGCCTAGGTAAAAAGGGTGGGGCAGGGCTAGAAGGGCTAGAAGGGGTCATTGGGGAAACAAATAGGGATATGTGTAATCCTTTCAACAATAAAGATGTAAAATTTTATAAAAGGAAAAACAAAAAGAAATTTTAAAAGAAAGAAAAATAAGTAAATGCTACAGAAATTGTGTATGTGTGTGTTTGTGTGTGTGTGTGTGCGAATGGAGAGAGAATGAGACATTAAAGATAGCATATACTGACTTCAGAAGGTACTACTGAAATACTAGCATTCAAATCTATGCCCTCATTAGTGGTCTTTCTCTATCTCTAGTCTTCTCTTGCTTAAGTGTATCTTTTACATTTCTGCCATACTGCCCTTTCTAAAACGCAAATTTGATCTTGTTTCTCTCATGCTCAAGGTCTTTCAGGATAAAATAACCTCTCTCAGTAGGATTCCAGCATAACTTTACCCATCTCTACATAGAAGCTCTTTTCTGGCCAGACTGGGCTACCTGCTGTTGTTAGAACACTGCTAATCTGAGTACTTGCCTATGGTATTGCTGTGTGACCGTGTCCCTGCTCTCTGGTCCCCTCATCCTTGGTGCTCCATGTCCTTTGCATGAGTGAATTGCAATGGTCTGTGTCCTGTTCTCATCTGGCCTTTCCATTAGCTCATATGCTTCTTGGATGAAAGCCCTCTGGTGTTCCCGCTTCTATTCTTAGGATCTGGGACATAGTAAATGCTCTTTAATCTTTACAAATGAATGATTAAAATGTTTGTGAGATATGTTTCAGATAAATACAACAATTGTCCAATATATATTGAGGACATGATGTCATCAGGAAAATAATTATTTTCAGAAACTTGCATTAATTGTTGACAGGTATGGTCTAACCTTTATGAACAGCATTTCCTACAACCAATTTTCATTTTAATCTTAAAAAGGTTCCCTGTGCTAGCTTTGACTTTTTGGACTGGGGTTTTTGGATTGTCCTCCTTTTGAAAGGCTAGTTAATATAGGAAAATGCTACAGCATTCCTCTTTGTCTGTTCTTTTGCTTCATTGGTAGATTAATATTTCTTGAGAAAATAATATATTTAATTCTGGGGATGTGACAATGTTTTGATAACCCCACCTAGCAGCCAGAACATTGGAGGCCATCAGTAAATATTCTTTAAGAATTGAATGAACAAAAAGGAATCAAACATGGCTGCTTCTCTCACTCCTGAGCGGGATTCAGCAGAGCAGGCACATCTTCTGCCATCTCCTCCTTGGCCAGCACTAGGAAGCCCTACTCTAGTTTGGCCTGGGAATGAGGTGAAAAGCAGCAAGGAGGTGAAACATGGAGAACAACAGAGCTTGAGAAGAGTGGATAGCAGTATTTTAGAGTGCAATTTAGAAGGGCATGCTTCCAAGCCCATAATGCTGTGAGGACTTATTGTTACAGTACAGGAGGCATTTACAGAGAATCTTCCAAGTTACTCCTAGGCAAGCAGGTCTACTCTGTAGTGGATAATCTCAAAGCATTAAGAACATCACAGTTTTAGAATGGGAGGGGTATGGTTAGCCATTTAAGGGTGTGGTGCAATAGGGTTTTTAAGATTCTCAACTTTTGTCTTATAAGCAGTTGTTTGATAGTTGTAAAGGACAGCTTCACCTGGAGGTCATAAGCTTTATTATGAAATAAATATAAAAATGTAGTTCCTGGGAGAAGTTACCTAAGAGGTTAGAAGAAGCTGTGACAGAAAACATAAGGATTACATATAACTCCTTTAAAGAACTCTTTAGTCTCTTTATTTTATCTAATCCACCAAAAAAATGAAAAGGCATCTGCTTCTCTCTTTTAGCTTGAATAGATTATTGTTCCTTTAAATATTACCAAAACCCCAGCATAAAATAAATGAATTTTAATTCAAAATAACACCAAGAACAAACATGGGATCGGCTGCTGAGATAATGGTGTAGGGTGCAGACGCTGACCTCGCCTGTTGCAGATGCTGACACTGGAACGGCCTAGGGCTGGCATCCATCACACGGGCCACGATAAAAAATGTCGCAGGAGCCCCTGAGAGCACCAAGAGCACCAGGACATGTGAAGACACAATTGGGGTTAGTCACTCAGGGCACGGGCTCCTTCCATTCTGACCCCTGCGTTATTGCGTTGCTGATGTGAGGCCCTGCACAGTCAGAGAGCAGATTGAAGATGCAAGAGGCTCACCTTGCTCACCTCTAAAACTCCACCAAAAGAAATAAAAGGCAGGGGCTTGCAGCTTATTAAAGATGCTATATTGGATAGGGTTGGCCTAAGTCACTAAGGGATTTGTCTGAAACTGTGCCTCATAGCAGCGGAGTGTTATGGCTCTAGAGATGGGGAATGCTCAGTAATCTTAGGTTATGAATAAAAGCTCTGGTATTTAATGAGTATTGATTATTTTTTAGCATGGTAAAGTCTCAAATATTCAAAAATCTTATTCAGAATTTAAAATATATAAAAAAGAGGCTTTAGCTAAGTTTACCTTCTCACTCTTTACAATGCTTTGAGGACAAAAGTTTGCAAATATTCTGAAATGCTTTGCTCTCATTCTCATTAAAAATGCATATGCTAATTGCAAATAAATTCTAACCATTTATTACTGAAAATTGAGAAAATGGTGTTCTATGTTGAAATAGTATAAAGGGCTTGAAAATAATACTCTTTTATTTTAATTCATTTTCATAGTAAAACACTAAACAGACTTAGATTGGCTTAGATGGGATTTTCTCTAATTGTCTTAAGATACTATGATTTTACTACTTAAGAAATAGCCAATAAATTGTATAATTTTTGTAAGTAAGGGAAGCTTCATTAAAATATTAAAATCATAAAAAACTTTATGGTCTTATTTTGTTTCTCATAAAAAAAAGAAAAAGAGGGATACTACTGCATGTAGAATTTTGTGTTTGATGCTTTACAATAACCAGGGCTAAGAAACATTTTCACTATTTGTCTGATAAAGGGAGATCTTTACAAAATATATGTCCTGGTATTTTCAAATATGCTGAATTTCTTGGCAAATGGCTGCATTCAAATATTTAAAATAGATACAGAAAATCATTATTATTGCCTCAATGAGGGAAAGGTCCATCAAAGTTACCATCATGACAATAATAAAAAGTATTTAATTTGCATGTTTTGCACTAGTCAGTTCTTGTCATTTTCATCAGTTTTCTAACCTGTAGTATTCCATAACCAGACCACTAAAATGACCACCTGGCCTTTCATTGCCCATTCACAAATTTCCTTCACATATCACCTTTATGACAGCCTTGTCCTGCTCAAAAGCCTTCCCAGAGCTATCTTCCTTAACCCTCCTGCAGAGCAGAGCAAGACTTACCTGAGTAACCCCAGCCCTTTTCATTTGCTGTCTACTGCTCCAATTCACCTGGTGAGGGAGGACAGTTCCTGCCCAGGACATGATACTTCTCTCTTCATAACCAGCGCCTGCTTCAGATAAGTATGTGTACTTTATCCTTGAATTACAGCTGGGTAATGGATGGAGGGAGCAGTGCAAAACTTAAGAAACCTCATAGCATCTAAGATAATCTCTATTGCTTTGTCGAGGGGGGGGGGGGGGATGGGGGTAGAAGGAAAGCTAAGAAAGACACTATATGGCAATGAAGAAAGTTGTGTGTGTGTGTGTGTGTGTGAGAGAGAGAGAGAGAGAGAGAGTGAGAGAGAGAGAGAGAGAGAGAGAGAAAGAGAGAGAGAGGGAAAGAGTTATTTGATTTTGTTCATTAAAAGGTTTCTGGAGAAAACATAGTATATGTATTTAGAATTATTAAAAATTCTCATGCTTAATATTCATATTTAATTCACTGTTCTGAGGCAGATTATGAATGTAATCAAAGAAAGCTAACTAGAAGGCTGAGCTTATACATTTGTCTAAATTACAAAAGTAGATAGCATCTGGGGTTCATCAACTCATCATTCTTTTGAAGCAGAAACAAAATATTTTTATTTCTCATCTGGTCAACAATAATACATATGTTACCAGTGAGATGGAGACACCTCGGTTCTTGTCCTCTTGAAGGAAAGATTTCAATCAAGAGACAAAGGACAGCAAAGCAAGTGAAAACTTATTGGCTGTAGCAAAATACATTCAGGACAGTGAACAGGGCTTAGCATAGAAAAAGCACAGGAGATCCTGGGCCAGGCTGCTCTGACTCACTGAGAAGTCAGAGAAAAGGGGCCTTGGGGACAGGTTCAGGGTGTGAGCCCAGAATGAGCTGCCGCTGCCCACTGCTCCTTGGTTGCAAGTCTCCTGGGGTCCCTTAGAGGGAAGAAAGGGGAAGGAATTGGCTAGGGGATGTTCCCTGGGGGACAGGGCAGTGGGGTCCTTTGTGTTGAGGGTCTTTATCTCTTTCTCCATATAAGTGGGAATCTTAGGGGAGGTCTCAGGGGAGGGTCTCAATAGAATATTCATCAACTTTCAAGTGTGCTCTTCAAGGTCATGGTCTCCACTGATTGGTCAGTGCTGGAGGGCAGGGGCGGGGTGTTTAGAGGAGGAATTAGTTAATGCAGCTGGTCCTGAGGGAGCCAAGGAGTCATTTGTCTGGTTTTGCTGCTTTTCTGGGCCTGGAACAAAAATATGACTGAGGCCTCAATGTTATCTTTAGGGAGGAAAGGAGGTCAGGGGGTCTAAACCACAAAGGTTACCTGGGGCAAAGTCCTTGTTTTTCCAGGTTGGCCCTTTGCTTTCCACCCTGGTGATCTATAACTGACCCATTGTCCTTGCTCTAATCATCTCTGTCTAATTGCCTATTAAATTGTCTAATTGCCTTTCTTATCCACACAAGGCCCAGTTTCATATGGTTAGGTTACAGAGGAAGCTAGCAGGATAGAAACTAGCTACAGACAGAGGTACAAACAAGGTGGGCAGCATTTTTTTTTTTTTTTTTTTTTTTTTTTAGCCCTGCCACTACTTAGTTAGAAATATGAAGGTAAGTTATTTACTCAGTCACATTTTTCTTTGAAAACGGATCACAACTCACAAACTCAGGATAATAGGATGTACATTAATATGAGGTCATTTAAAGCTATTTTCTACATTCAAAGTTATTCTGAAGATGACTGCATTCTTTAATCTTCTCTGGAACTGAATGTCCCTCAATTGCACTAAATTTATCAAAGGACTTAGCTTTTTTCTCCTTTTGACCTAGGAGCTCCTCCCTTACAAAAACTCTGGTGTCACTGACCTCAGTGAAGAGTGCTGTCCATTTTCATTAGTTCTACATGCTTCAGAGAAAATCATTTCGGGATAAGTACAATGTAAACATTTTTTTTTTTTGAAAATTACCTGTCACTAATTTATGAGAAACAAAAAAGATTTTTAAAAATTAATCTAGATTAATGGAAGAACTGAAAAAGATGTAGCAATGACAACGAAGGGCATTTTAAATAAACAGGACTGTCTGAAATGTACATTGCAGAGACTAGCCAAATGGATTTTTAACTATTTTAAATTATTATAAATATAAGAACTTAGATAACCAAAAAGTGGAATTTACACCAAAGTAAACATAAAGAGCAGAAGATAATTCATCACAATTTTCACATTGCCTTTGTGGCCATTGCCTGGCCCAGCACATTATCTGTTTGACTCACTGAGTCACAATGGCTAATGGAATTTAGCCCATGTTTGTTGTTGCCATGGTGATGCGATATTCTCAGGCATGTCATGTTCACAGATCAGCAGCAGCGACACGTAGCAGACACACAAGGATGCTCAGCTTTTGACCAGCTTCAGGAATTCACTCTGTAAGAAAGAAAATCGCTATGGAAGAGCATCAGAGCAGGGCCCACCAGCCTGTCCTCCTTCCTTTGTCACTGCAGGACTATTATCATTAAAATGGCCTTGAATTTCCATGAATTCACTCATTCACAAACACTGTCAAAAAGGTGCAAGAGTTCAACAGAGCCCAGAGGGTCAAAGAGAGGACTAGTTTTAAATCTGTGCCTATTGAACCTGGAAATGACATCCTCTGTGAGATACAATCTTATTCTTATCAGAGCAGATCCAATCAGGCTGACCAGCACCCACATGCTGGTGACTCAGTACCATGAAAGGTGACTGGGAGCGAGGGGGTCAGAGCCTTTGTGGCACTCTCTGAGAAACAGACACAGACATGTGTGGGAACATTTCACCATGAATAGGCTTCTCCCCAAAGTGAAAGCAAATCCTGCCAGCAACCTATTATAAAGGGAATGTGTATTCTTTGTTATAGACATATTTAGATTTTAAACCAAAGGTATAATTAAGAGGCTTTTAAGATCTAAAAGTTTGAACAAGTCACATGTATTGTGTAAGATGTTCCAATTTGTATATACTGTAAGGAGTGATAAAGTGTAAGATATGAATTTTCAGAAAAGGGTTTGCTGGCCAGAAATAGGCTTTTTATTAAGTTAAGTACAATTTTCATGAAGCATGAAACATGCAAGTAAATAAGACAAATTTAAAAACACTTATGAAAATGTTTATCCATATTGTCCATATAGAGTCTAGATTCACTTATAACAAAATAGCTTTGCATTTTCTCAGGACCCTGCTTCATGGTGGGTTGTGCTTCCATGGCATTTGGAGTCAGTAGTTACAGTGCACATGCCCATGGGAAACAGCAACAAAATTTGTTTCTGTGGTTAGGAAAGTGAAATCATAACCAAGACTTCCTGCCTGGCTGGTGTGGTTCAGTGGTTGAGTGTTGACCTATGAACCAGAAGGTCACAGTTTGATTCCTGGTCAGGGCACATACCTGGGTTGTAGGCTCGATCCCCAGGAGGGGGCTTGCAGGAGGCAATTGAACAGTTATGTTTCTCTCTCCTGGATTTTTCTGTCTCTTCCTTCCTCTCTCCCTAAAATCAATAAAACATACTTTTTTTTTTTTTTTGAGAAAAGACTTCCTTAATGAGGATATCAGCATTTCTGTGTTGGGTAGGCTGGGGCAAGCTGGGCAGGACAGGAAGGTGGGGGAGGGGCTCCTTAATCATGTTTGTTTCTCTCCTTCTACAGCAGTTCAAGGAGGATATGTTACCAAATTTGATCAGAATTTAAGGTTTTATGTACCCTGTTTTCCAGCAGATCTCTGATGGAGGCCTGTGAGCAATGTGCAGGGAGACAGTGTGTCTTACTCATGCTGTGTTTGAGAAGGATGTGGTGAAACTTTGTCCAAAACAAGATGTGTGTTGAAATAAAACACAGTAGAATCTTTCCATTATGACTATGATTACATGAGCTTTAAAGAAATGGCATTGAATAGTTCAGTGGGAACATAAACACTTAATATTAACATCAACAAAACCACAAGCTATTAAAGAATGGCTTGGTGGACTTTCTTCCAAAACACAGAAAACAAACATGTATAACTTTAGGAATGCTCAATGGTTATTTTCCTTTGGATGTAGAGAAATCCATGGATAAATAATTTTCTCACTCATAAAATGCTATTTTAACTTTTAATGCTCAGATTAAATGACATGTGAACCACAAACAACTGTATCTTCTAATCAAATATTGCCATGGCTTGAAACATAGGGAAATGGCACCGAATGAAGAAAAGAGCAAAAAGAAAAACAAGGAAGGATGACAGAAGAGTTTTGAAAAGTCTCATCGTCTTAAATGTTGACTAGAAAGGAGTGAAAGACACAAGACAGAATGCTTATAAGGAAAAGACAGAGAGCCAGCCATGTTATAACACCCACAAAGAAACCCAAGGAAAAGGAGCCATGGGGTGGAACCTATTGAATCCAAATGGAGCAAATCCTGCACACATATGAAGCTTCCCTTAGGCATTCAGGTGTCCTGAATCCTGGGTCAGTGTTGCAAATTTAGAAAGAAAACAACAACAAGCAAAACAAAACACTGAAACACACACACAAATACTTCTCCTTTAAAAGACTGAGAATTAAAAAGAGACTGGCTTTTAAAATTCATGTTTATTCACCATCACCTTTCTCATATTCTCAGACTGACCAAAAGCTCATTCAGGTACTGCTACCATCTGCCATGCTCCCAGTCCCCTGGGGTCACCACGTAGCCCAAGCTCAGAGTGGTTTCAGGAAAACACTGCCTGGCTTGCTCTGTCCCCCAGGAGTCAGGGAAGCTGGTCTGTGTGGTTATGTGAAAATTGCAAAAACTAGCTGAGGTCCCTGGACCCGCTGTCTTCTTTCTCGTCCTTCACATTCCTTGAGTACCCATGCCAGGTTAGTAGATTGACTCAGGATCGTGCAATAACCACAAATACAATGATGGGGTGGTGGTTAGAAACATTGTTATGGCCACACCTAATAATAGCCATAATTTATTTAGACATGCAGCATCCTAAATTAGAGCCAGCTGCATAATTTGTAAAACATGGTGCAAAATAAAAATGCAGGGCCTTTTACAAAGACAGAAGAAAGAAAGAAACAAAAGAAAGAAAGGAAAGAAAGAAAGGAGAGAAGGAAGGAAGGAAGGAAGGAAGGAAGGAAGGAAGGAAGGAAGGAAGGAAGGAAGGAAGGA
>PVJN01011220.1:0-22359 GCA_004026805.1 Lasiurus borealis | reverse complement strand
GATGAGTGAACAATGTTTATGACATACATTTTTCAGATGCCATAATGTTTTAAAACCAGTTGGGGCTTTACTTAGGATCACCTATCTATTTCTGTTGCCAGCCATTGCTCTTTATCCTTCTTTAGATCAACTTCCCTCTCAACCAAACATTTTTAAAAGTTATCAAAATGTGTTTTCCTGATATCATCTCCTACAAGCCAGTATGCTCTCATATAGATTAACAGGAGCCAAGGAGGAGGCCTCCTGCAGCTGAAGAGTCATTGCCTGAACAGTATTGCTCAGAGACTCAAAGCTCCCAGTAAGTGAGCATTGATGCAGTTAGCTCCAAAGTAAATGCACAGGACAGAAAATAAAACCTGCCAGAGAGGACAAGCAAGAGGCAGTGTTTATTTTCTCAGATTCAATCCCAGGATTTTTTTTTTTTCCAAATTTCATCTCCTTATAAATGTTTGCTCACAGTCATTTGGTAGCAGCATATTTCTGTTCACTTTTATTCAACACAAGCTGCAAATATGCCCTTCACTCGACCCAGTCTATTAATTTTGAAATGCCTAAAGCCAAAACTGACAGCAGAAGGAAATCTTTATGAATTGGTACTCCAACGGGCAGCAATAAGGTACCTGCTTCAATAGAGATTCACCATCACATTGCTTCTCTTTCAGAAAATGTTAAGCTTTCCTTAAAAAGAAAATAAAAGTTTTAAAACAAAATGAAGAAAACAAATTTCTCAAATTTTTAGCTGTGAAGTCTGTGTCTGCTCTATGTGCATTCAACAGTCATGCTCATATAAATGTTGATGTCAAGACTCTTACTCACATTGGAAAATTTTTGTTTTATTGTCCTAATAAATATTTGCTGATAAGCCTCCATTTTATTCAGAGATACATGAATTTCCTTGGGGACTGTTATCCTTACTCTCAGGAACTGAGTGAGAATCTGAATGTCTACAATGTTCAAAATTAATATTAATGCCCACAGTTCTATAAAGATAAAATTTTCTTAACTATATTTCTGATATTTAGTTTTTGTTTGTTTGTTTGTTTGTTTGTTTTGTTTTTAATTTCTCCTATGCCTTGTAGAATACTGCTTTCAGAACCAAGTCACTGGCCCAACAGCATTTGCTACAACTATAATAGTCCACAGTTTACTGGGGAAGAAATAGAGGCTTTATGGGTCTCCTCCCAATGAAGGTGATCTAAAACAAGAGCAACCCCATCTGGAAGTTCAGCAGGTGTCAGGGGCTATTTGCTTTCTACTTTCCCAAGATATAAACTCTTTTGTCTATCTTTCCATCGTTGCAATTTGTTATTTTGTATCTTGGAGGTATTTTGGACTTCAAGGCCTTCTACTAAAAAAATACCAATGAGCCCTCAACATCCTACATGGTACCTGCAGCTTATACTCTTTACCCCATATTCTAGACATAGTGCTACATATTGTTGATGACTTAGCTAAGAAAAAGAGTCAAACACACAAAATGAGATGTCCTGAATTTGAGGAGGGGTGGGACAATCTTTGGGGCATGTTGAAAAGGGAGGTACAAATGTTCTGAGCATGGACACAACTCTTAGTCTTTAAACATTTTGCTTTGACTTTTTCAAATCTAATCATCACAGGCTCCAGAGGACCAATGCTAGTGCATGGCTGTCATCATATATATCTGCTCAATTCACTAAGTAAGTCCCCATTGCCTGGAATATGTTTCCCACAGTGGGTTCTGAGGGACAATATAATCCCAGACAATGCTGTGTAACAAAAATCTCATTGGTACCAAATCTATGGGAAAACTGAAAGCTGTATCTTTTGCTGAGACACTCACAACTTGTTAGAGTTTTAAGGCTACTGCCAAATCCTGGTGAAAGAACCCTATTTAAATGTTTATCAGTTTCCCAGAGTTATTTGATTACAGAGCTCAGATATCAGGTGGCACCAGGAGAATGATGATGTGGCAGACCCTACATAGTACTGAAGGTGCATGTGTTTTAGCTTGGCAGGCCTAGCCTACCACCTACCCACTGCACTGTGCATTTTGGCCCTTAGCCACGCTGAACTACTGTAATATGACCTCACCAGCATCCCGGTTCCACTGCCAATACTCCTTTAAGTAGGATTCTTCCTGACAAGCTCTTGAGTAAACTTTCATGCTTCCTGGCTCTGCCAGGACTAACTCTGTGGCTTTAGGTAGGTCAATTTACATTTTTGCCCCTCAACATTTTCATCTACAAAGTGAGGGTGAAAGACAGGATGTACTTGGTGGCAGGGAAGCTTGGATTATTAACACATATGAGGAGATTAGAACAGCATCTGTGTCAGTCAGCACTCAATGAATGTCACAATGGGCCTGTCGCTCTCTCTGTATCCTATGTCACCATAATCACATTAGGTTGTTATCTCTTTTTTACCTGGAGAAAAAAAATTAATACATATCTACGGAGTATCCGCACAAAGATGAGAGATTTCAAAGACCAGCAAAATGAGGTACAGATGCCATTCAGGACTAAGGAGCAGGTCGTGGATGTCTGGAACTTAGCGTAATGTCCTCTAGATTCACTGAGGTTGTTATAGATGGCAAGATTTCAGTTTTTTTTTTTTTATGGCTGAATATTTCATTATATACAAGCATCACTTGGTTATTCATTCATCTTTGATGAACACCTCAGTTGCTACTCTGTCCATATTTTGTCTACTGTAAGTGATGATGCAATGAATATATGGGATGTACCAGTATGTATTTTTCTTTTCAATTTAGTGTTTTGGGTTTCTTTGGATACATACTCAGAGTGGATTGCTGGATCCTTCTTTGCTTCATGTGTTAATCTTTGCTTAAAGTCTGTTTTGTCTGGTATAAATATTGCTACACCAGTTTTTTTGTTTATTTTGTTCCCATTTTTATAAAATATCTTTTCCATCCCTTTACTTTCGGTCCATGTGTGTCTTTTGAGCTGAAGTTAGTCTCTTGTAAACAGCATATGTAAGGGGCTTATTTTGTTATGCATTCAATCATAGTAAATCCATTTGCATTTAAAATAATTGTTGCTAAATGTGTATCTATTTCCATTTTATTATTCATGTTTTTATCTTTCTTTTCTTCTTTTTAAAGAAGACCCTTTAACATTTCTTGTAATATTGGTTTGATGGTAATAAAATTCTTTAGCATTTTCTTGTCTGGGAAGCTCTTTACCTGTCCTTGGATTCTAAAGGATAGATTTGTTGGGTAGAATAATCTTGGTTGTAGGTCCTTGCTTTTCATCACTTTGAATATTTATTGCCAATTCCTTCTGGCCTGCAAGGTTTCTGTTGAGAAATCATCTGACAGTCTTATACGTGCCCCCTACATGTAACTAACTGCTTTTTTTTTCTTGCTACTTTTAAGATTCTCTGTCTTTAACTTTGAGATTTTGATTGTGCTGTGTCTTGGTATGGGCTTCTTTGGGTTCATCTTGTTTGGAAATCTATGCTTCCTGGACTTGTAAGTCTATTTCCTTCATTAGGACCTTTTCAATTTCTTGCTTTCTCTCTTCTCCTTCCAGCACCCACGTGATGTGAATATTGGTACACTTGAAGTTGTCCCAGAGACTCCTTACTAATTTATTTTTCTTTCTGCTATCCTGATTGAGTTTTTTCTGCTTCATTATATTTCAAATCACTGACTTGATTTTCTGCTTTATCTATTTTAATGTTGATTCCCTGTAATTTATTTTTCATTTCAATTAGTTCTCTTTTATGGTTTCCATATTCTTTTTTTTTTATGCTGTTGATCTTTTTATTAATTTCCTTGAGCATTTTTATAACCACTGTTTGTTTTTTTAATCCTTACTCCAGGATATGTTTCTATTGATTTCAAAGAGAGAGAGAAACATCTATGTGAAAGAAAAACATCAATGGGTTGTCTCCCATATGTACACCCAACTGAGGGTCAAACCCACAACCTAGGTATGTGCCCTGATTAGGAATTGAACCTGCAACCACTGAGCTACCTGTCCAGGGCATAAACACAGGTTTGAATTCTGTATCTGATAGTTTATTGGCCTCTATTTCATTTAGTTCCTTTTCTGGAGATTTCTCTTATTCTTTCATTTGGGACCTGTTTAGTTGCTTCCCTGTGTTGGTTTATATGTATTAGGTAGAGCTGCTATGTCTTCTGGACTGGTAGACTCACTTGATGTAGTAAGTGACTTATGGGGTCCAGTGATGCAGCTTCCTGGTTCATCTGAGCTAGGCACTCCAGGTATCCCCTGTGTGGGTTGTGTGCACTCTTCTGTTGTAGTTGAACCATGATTACTGTTGGTAATGAGGGAATGATCATCAAATCGAAAGTCTTTAAGCATAATTGAGGCTATAGTGGAGGAATTGCTGTGCAGGAGCTGACCCCACGCAGCAGGACTTGCTTTAGTGGGGCTTCATTTCCTGTGGAGTTCACACCTTGAGTCTTTCACTTGAAATTTGGTTGAGTTATAATCTGGTGTGGTCTGAATCTGTCCACTGGGTACACTGGCTCGGGGATATCCCAGAAGATGCAAGGTTAACCACTACCTCTGCTCTGCCTTGGGCCACCCTGTTCAGAGGTGTCTGGGAGAGGCCAAGCTGCCAGTAGTTTCAGGTCTGGGGCCACTTAGCAAGAGGTATGGGGTATGCAGAGGACAGATGCTCCTTGTTTGAGAGGTTTTAGGAAAGTATCCAGCATGAGTTAAGAAAGGCTCTTTGTATGGAAAAGCCAATAGAAATGGCTTGTGTAAACCACTAGGTTGGGTTTGGTGGTGTTGCAAGTGAGTAGGGGGACTCACGTTGTTAGCCAGGTTGATGCAAACTCAATAAGGTGGTCACCTAAGGGGTCTGTAAGGAAAAAGCCCAGAAAGGACCAATGGTTTCTGCCAGTACTTCTGTGCTTGGAGATTTGTCACTTTGATGACAGACAGTTCAGTTCCTCCCCTTATGTCCCTGGAACCTTTTCAGCTGCTACCTTATCTCTGGAACTCAGAGCAAGTAAGTCCAAGTAAATCTATGTGCTAGCCCTTTAACAAGAACTCCAAGGACTCTAACAGCTTCATTTCAATCAGTCACAATCGTTGCTGATTTTACTGTTATGGAAAATGCTCTTCCTGGCATTGCAACGCTGGGCTGGGTTTCTAATGTGTGTTTGGGGTTCATTGCTTCATAGGGGAGACCTCTGTAGCTGAGATATCCTTCCCAATTTGTATCTGCCACACGTGGATGTGGAGCCAACCAGTTTCATGTCTCTACCTTTCCTACCAGACTCACTGAAGGTTCTTATTCACATCCTTAGTTTTACAACTTCTATTCAGCTCGATTTCGGACATTCCAAATTATGTTTTTTGGTCTGTTATTTAGTTATAATTTTGACATGATTGTGGGAGGTTCTGGGTACTGCATTTACCTATGATACTATCTTGACTGGAACCCCCTTCTTATCTTTTTATGTATCCACGAGAGGCCCAGTACATGAATTTGTGCACCTTGAAAGGAACTGTGGGTTGTGAGGCTGTGGTGGGCACAGGAGCAGGTCATGGCCCATCTTCCACATCCTTACCTGCTGTGGCTTCCCAGTCCACTGTCTGTCAGTTCTTCCTGCTGTGGCTTCCCAGTCCCCTATCTGCCAGCAGTCCCACTCCCGTTACTGTCACTTGCATGTGCTGATGGCACCAGCCTTGCTTGCAACTGCTGATGGCGCAGAGTGATTGGGGCAGGCATTAGTAGCAAGTGCGAGTGGGGTCGATGTCATCAGTGGCTGCTGTCCCAATCACTCATCACGAGCAGGAGGAGGTGGAGAAGCCCTCCCATGGAAGCTGCTCGCACTACTGCTGACAGCACTGAGTGATTGGGACTGGCGCCGGATGCCAACAAATAGGTGTGAGTGGTGGCTCCAGTGCCAGCTGTGGGTATGACTAGGGCCAGCACCAGCAGCAGATGTGAAGGCTGGGCGGGACTGTGGCGCACAGGAGCAAAGAATTTTCAGTAACCACCAGAGGTTCACTCTGATGTCAGTGACCGGCACCCTGCCTTGGTCTGGTGCCCACACTCACCTGCTCCACCATCACCCATGCTTGCCATGTTCTGTACTCTGCCATCTGCTTTCATGTCTACCATGTTCTGCATGCTCCCTCTAGTGGTGAGTGTATGTCATAGCTGCCAGTTTTTCAGTTTCACCATTTGGTCTCTTTGCATATTAGCCTTTTATTATATAGGATAGTTACATCAAATTATAGTCAGCTTGAACATTAGAGCTTTAGATTATTCTCTGTGTGTTTTGTTTTCTATCCCCAGTGACTAGTACATTGTGGCAATCAATAACAATAAAATGACAAATTATTCTAATAAAATTATTCTAACTTAAACATAATAAAAATAAATAAAACTTATGTTACAAGTTAACTTGCAATATTTCATAATACTAGAAATCTCAGCTATTAATGCTATGGCCAGCTATTTGTTTATAATTAGTTTATATTAATGCCAATATTTTGCTGGTGAATGTAATAGATTATTTTGCAATGATATGAGGAAAGAATTCTAAGTGCAAACACATGGTGAAGTTTAAACATGAAGGTAAGATTTGATTGTGAATTTAGGGAAATTAATATACTCTCAGAGACTCAGAGGGTGGGCAGGCTCTAAAAACACTCCCCAGAGGCTCCAGTTAATCCTCAATATATCTTCTTGGTTTTGGTAGAGGACTAAGATTATCTTTTTAAATTGTCCAACCCAAATTCCTAACTTTCCCCCAGCCTGGATTGGGCCTTCTTCCCAGTAAACTCTATTGGGGTTTCATGCCATCTAACCAATCAGCTTTCTAATTATTCCCACACTAGGCCCTACTCTTCTGTTTCCTCATCCTGACTCCCATTGCACATATCCAAAAGTTTCATTACATCACCTAGTTTCTTTTGTGTATACACTGAGCAAAGAAATACCACCCTCTCCCTGCCCCCACCTTTTTGCCCCACTCCAGTACTGGGCTTTCAGCACCCTTGGAGTTTTCTGTCCCAGTTAGGTGGTGATTAAATCTCCTGGTAGCAGTCCCCTAGAGTGTATCAATTTGTCTGTTTACCAGTAAACTAGATGGGAATTCTGCTCTGTGACTTACTTCTGCTTCCTGGTTTACTGAAATTATTTAGTTCCCTTTTGCTTTTCCCTTATGATAATAATTAGATATTTTTCCTCATGTTAATAACTATCTGCCTATGCTGATAATATCATAATATATGTTCAGCCCACAAGCATCTGTTTAGAATGTTAGTGCAAATATGAGGAAGTTAGATTATCTTTTCAAGTTGCTAGAGATAAAAAATGTAGAAGACAATTCATCTGGACATCTAAAAAATTCTGTTGCCCTATGAATGAAAAGCTGGCACATAACAGATTAGAACACATAAGAACAGTCAGAGTCAATTTGTAGATGTCCTTCAACTTAATGATAAAACAATAGCAGCAATTATTGCCTTGCATGTATTTGCTTCCTTAATTGGGAGTGATATGTTGTGAAAGAAAAGGGCAAATAATAGAATACTTTAGTCCTTGGTAGTTCTCTGGGCTACAAATATTTCTTGTCCCATTTTTTTTCCATTGTAGTTTTATTTGTTTTAATATTTTTATTGATTTCAGTGAAGAAGGGAGAGGAAGAGAGAGAGATAGAAACATCAATGAAGAGAGAATCCTTGATTAATTATCTCCTTCATGTCCCCTACTGAACTGTCGTCTGGCATCAAAGTAACATGCAGGATCGAGCCCACTACTCAGGCATGTGCCCTTAATGGGAATCGAACTTGGGGCCCTTCCACCCGCAGATCGATGTTCTATCAACGAGCCAAACCAGTTAGGGCTTTCCTTTGTGTTTTAAAGAAAGTATTGTGTTGAATTATTTTTAAGTTGGTCATTTCAATATTAGAATTTTTCAGCTTTATTGAAGTAAAATTGACAAATAAAATTGGATCTATTTAAGGTATACAATGTGATAATTTGATATATGCATACATTGTGAAATGATTACCAAATCAGGTTAATTAATATATCTATTAACTCACATATTTAACTTTTTTTGTGTGTGGTAAATACACTTAAGATATACTCTCCTAGCCAATTCCAAGTGCACTACACATTATTAACTACAGTTACCATTCAGTACATTAGATCTCTAGAACTAGTTCTCTTACAACTTAAAAGTATATGTTTCTGAAACTAGTTAGCAGGAATTATTTCATATTTACATTAGAAGTGTCCTAGGTATGGTTCGGGTCAAGGGCATGTACCCAGTCAGGGAGTGTGCAGGAGGCAATCATTGATGTGTCTCTCTCATATGAATGTTTCTCTCTGTGTGTGTCTCCTTGTCTCTTTCACTCTCTCTAAAAAAAAAAAAAACACACACACAATGGAAACATATCTTTGGGTGAGGATTAACAAAATAAATAAGTAAATAAAATAGCCATAATTTTTCTAAATGATTTGACTCCTTACTTATTATGTCTATCTTATCTTCAAATAACATCAGTGGAATAATTTAGCCTGAGGAGCTGTCTTACAAGCACAATAAATACTTATTCATTCATTTGTTCATTGTCTTTATATAAACTCAAACCAGAATAGCGTGCTTTCATTTGGTTTGCTCTTTATTTCACTTCTTAACAAAACTTTCTAGTGGGTAAATCACAGAACTTGACACAATATTCTGAAACGACCTTCAGTTACTCTCATGGAAGTTAAGACTAGAAACCAGGGAGTCCTGATGCAGTAGGACAGCATGATGCAATGGGGCAGGATGATGCAATGGGGCAGGATGATGCAATAGGGCAGGATGATGCAATGGAGCAGGATGACACAATGGGGCAGGGATGATGCAATGAGGTAGCATGAGGCAGCAAGGTTGCATGATGCTGGGTTGTTAGATTTTTTTGGACCTCTGCCTATCTCCAATGCCTATCAGCATTCCTGAAATTGTGCTACTTCCATTCTTGCCATTCCTGATCATTAGCCTAGCTCCATGGTCTGCAAACTACGGCTCCTGAGCCACATGCAGCTCTTTGGCCCCTTGAGTGTGGTTCTTCCACAAAATATCACAGCCTGGGTGAGTCTATTTTGAAGAAGTGGTGTTAGAAGAAGTTTAAGTTTAAAAAATTTGGCTCTCAAAATAAATTTCAATTGTTATACTGTTGATATTTGGCTCTGTTGACTAATGAGTTTGCTGACCACTGGCCTAGCTCATCAGGTTTCATCTTGCTCCCAATTTGTCTGCTTTCTCATATAAATCAGCTCATACCAAACTGCTCTGTTAGAACACTGCAACTGTTCACTATGCCTTGCAAAAATCTTTTTAGGTGACAGTAATAAGAATCTGTATGAATTCCTCATAACTAGTGTGGTGACCTAGGGCTTCCCCAGACTTAGTTAACAATCTCATGAAATAACTGGAGGTCCAGTGCACAAATTCATGCATCAGTGGGATCCCTTGACCTAGCATGCAGGATCAGGCAACACTGGCTCTCCAACATCCTCTGAGGGGTCCCAGATTGCCAGAGTGTGCAGGCTCCTACCAATTGAAGCATCTTCCCCCTAGTGGTCAGTGCATGTTAGGAGTCCCTGTGGGATTAGGCCTAAACCGGCAGTCGGATATCCCAGTCACAATTCAGGACCACTAGCTTCTAACCATTCACCTGCCAGCCAGCCTGATTGCCCCTAACCACTTGTCTGCATACCTGATTGACCCTAACACCTCTGCCTGCCTGTCTGATCACCCCTAACTGCTTGTCTACCTGCCTGATTGCACCACTCGCCTGCCTGTCTGATCATGCCT
Source organism: Lasiurus borealis (assembly GCA_004026805.1). Taxonomy (NCBI): domain Eukaryota; kingdom Metazoa; phylum Chordata; class Mammalia; order Chiroptera; family Vespertilionidae; genus Lasiurus; species Lasiurus borealis. The sequence goes on along the minus strand of PVJN01011220.1, from coordinate 12,557 downwards.
AACCTCCTCTGCCTCGGCCCATGCCACTGCAGCTTTGTCTGGAAGGACATCCGGAATGACATCCAGAGGGTTGTTCAGCTGTCTGATCTAATTAGCATATTATGCTTTTATTATTGTAGATGATGTCATACTCCAGTTCACAGTTTTATTTTGAGAATCAAATGTAGAACAACTAGTATGGAAAAGCTACTTTGTAATTTTGGCTCTTGCTACTCTTGCAGGAATTTTTTTTTTTTTTTGTAAAGAAAAATACAATATGTCATAAATAGAAGCAAGGTAGGATTGACCTTGTGATCATAGTTCCTGGGATGCATTGTGACTGCCTCAGTTTGCTCCACAAGTACTGGAGCGACCACAGGGTATTCATTATCATTCCCAATGCTTCCTCACAAGTCTCTCATGCTCTCAGCAAACTGCACTGCTCACCATTTGTATTCTTTCTCCCACCAACTCATGTTGCAATCAATTCGCCATTCCTCTCTGTAAGACAGACAATCCTGAATTAAATATATCCTCAGACTGACTTTCCAGATGCTATGTGCTCCCAGGTATAGATGTCATTCCCAATGCTACCCCACAAGTCTCTCAAGTTCTCAGCAAACTGCATTGCTCACCATTTTCTGAACTTGGCCGCTGTGTTTTCTTCTGCTTTGTCCAGGTCTTGCCCACAGCATATGTGCCTTCACCGTTTCACCACCACTCAATCAAATTTTACCTGCTTTGAGGGCCTGCAGTTTGTCAGATAAAGTCTATTGTGATAATTTCGAGTAATTATTTGTAGTTTTGAATTGAAAAGTTTGTAATTGTTATATAAACCACCCCCATGCCACCCTAGCAATAAAATAACTACTGTTTATAACCTTAAAAATTCTAACACTTTTCCCTTTCCTAAATGCTACAGAAACCCACTAAATAACTGAAAGATATTAGTGCATATTGCTTATTTTGAAGTCCTAGCCCCCAATGTGATTGTACTTGGAGATAGGGACACTAAAGTGATAGTTAAGGTTAAGTGAGGTCATAAGGGAGGGCTTCTAATCCAATGGGAGGGATATCTTTACAAGAAAGGGAAGTGACACCAGGCATGTGCACAAAGAGAAGACCATGTGAGGACACAGAAGGAAGGTATCGCCTGCAAGTCAAGGAGAGAGACCTCAGAGAAACTAACCTTCCTGACATCTTGATTTTGGACTTCCAGCCTTAAGAACTGTAAGAAAATAAATTTCTGTTTTGTTTTGTTTGTTTAAATATATTTTTATTGATTTTTTTTTATAGAGAGGAAGTGAGAGGGAAAGAGAGAAACACTGATGAGAGAGAGAGACATTGATCAGCTGCCTCCTGCACGCCCCCCACTGGGGATGTGCCTGAAACCAAGTTACATGCCCCTGACCAGAATCGAACTGGGACCTTTCAGTCCGCAGGCAACGCTCTATTCACTGAGCCAAACTGGTTTTGGCTAAATTTGTTTTTAAGACACTTAATTTGTGTGGTGTATTGTTACGGTCACCGTAATGGACTAATATATCTCCCGTACAAAATTAAAAAGCTTTTTACTAATACAGTCCTTGAATCTCCCAGTAGTTCTGGGAATTTGATTTAATAAATATTTATAAAATGACAAACTTTTATCACTGGTGAATATTTTATACACACACACACACGCACACACTTTAAATCTACCCACTGTTAATTTTTCTCCTTATTTGCTTCAAAGTCTGCATACTCATAATCACTTTACTTGGAAGTAAATTATTGTCTACACTGGAAATGTGTACATTTCAAAATCTGAATATCAATCTCTCTAGGTGAATTTCACCGTTCTTTATGTTTTATAATGAAGTGCAGGTGCCCCACAGAGGGTCATGTTTGTCCAGATAATAAAAAAAATCACTTAACTATGAATCTAACATGAATCTTATTGAAACATGTCTCCTGGTGAAGTTATTCTTTTTAATGATAAGAAATGTAAAACTCATGCAGATTCAAATAGGGAAGACAGACACAATTGGTCACAGATGAAAATGTATTTATAATATTGCCTACTAGATTATCATTGAAGCAGAAGTCATTGAGTGAAGCAATTTATACAAAGTGTGACTACTTAACATAAGTCTGAGAAATTTATGACTTATTGTATTATTCATCAGAAAAAAATCTTATGTAAAATTTTAACTAAAAAAAATTATCAAGATTTTAAAAAGGGCTGAGACCGGTTTGGCTCAGTGGATAGTCAGCCTGTGGACTGAAAGGTCCCAGGTTTGATTCCGGTCTGGGGCATGTACCTTGCTTGCGGGCACAACTCCAGTAGGGGGCGTGCAGGAGGCGGCTGATCGATGTCTCTCTCTGATCCATGTTTCTAATTCTCTATCCCTCTCCCTTCCTCTCTGTAAAAAAATCAATAAAATATATTAAAAAAAAAAGATTTTAAAAAGGAAGAAGTGTCATCAGAGAAGTTTGCCACTGTTTAAGCAATCTAATATCAAAATATTTTGATTGCCTTCATCTTATAGGTGATGCTTATTTTTCAAGTGACTGAGATTGCAGGGCTTGTGATAACAGTTTAGGAACCTGAAGTATAGTGAACGATATCATGTGGAACATGTTCTGTGGAGTCCAGAGATTTTCCCCAGGCATTAGTCTCCCCCATCTTAAACTCATTCTCTGTGGCTATTCTGCATTATCCTCACTGATATGAAATATTTTGGGGGGAGCACATATTTTATTTAATAATTTTCACAAGTTTAACAGCTTTCTGAAGAGATTGGATTTGGTAATGACCAAGCTGGATTAGTTTTCAAATGGAAGAAACAAAAAACAAAAAAAGCCTCATGTGTCCTCCTTATTTCAATAATCTGATCCAACCTCTCACAAAATAATTTCAGGTAATATTTTTATAAAAGAGCAGTATCTTTTTTATATATGTGATCTGCCTTTTCTCAGTGTTATAAAATATTCCCATGTTGACTTACTGTACATTGATTTAATAAGCATTCTCTACAGAGCAATATGAATATCATTGGAAATGTATAATACAATTTTCTACCCATGAAATACTATAGAAAACTGCACATTTTATAGTGACATGTGCCCCATCAATAATGGTGTTTTTATATCTTATTTGTAGCTATTGATTTCAACAGCATAATGAAAAATTGATTGCAGCAAAGTGCGCTATTTCTAAAGTATAAATATCAATGTCAAATTATTTTTATCTATACTTCCCAATTATACATGAAACTTATACATTTATATATGTTTACTTCCACAAAACTCTACTACATTAAATTAGGTATGACAAAAATCTTTTGAATCCATAGAAACTAGATTTCTCTCACTAAAATGTAATTCCAAAATTAAACACACTGGTTTCATTTTTTTTTATTATGAAGAGAATTAGCATCTTGACATATAGTGTCACCTTCCTATGCAATTTAACAGTTTGAAATGAGGTCTTATATCTTCTGAGTATATGAGCACATACACACATATGCACACATGAGCACACACAGGAAAAAAAATATACACCCAGAAATCCATGCATTCATTTGCTACTCCATAAGACACTATAAATCAGGTGCCTGTTCTTTGTTATCTATTGAGACCTTATTACTTTAGAGGGAATATTCTGCTAGGAAAATCTACAGGTATAAGGTCTGACAAAACCTAAGTGGGACATCATCTCTGCTCATCAGTGATGATCCCCAAGTCTAATATCAAAGATATGGAATGAATTAGGTCAAAGTCCATAAATCTAAACAAAATCCACACACTTTCTACCCATAGAAACAATTTTACTTTTTATATTTTTTAATTGATGAAACCATTGATGAAAAAGTTTTCAATTTTTCTCCAAGATATGTAAATTTAAAACATAAATGTTATTTAATAAAATATATTAATCTCACAAAAGAATATATAAGATACACACATCCCTCTGATAAACACATTCCTGGCACTTATGTTCAGGGCATGGTGACCTGCCACACAAGGGGAAGCTGGGCCACATTCACAGTCACTGATGATGCATTCTGGGAAATAATTTTGCCCTTTCAAACTTTTCCATTAAGTTTACAACTTCCTTGAATCAATGACAACTAAGTTTGGAGGACTATATTATTAATCTTTAAAAAAATAGATTTCTGCCGAAACTGGTTTGGCTCAGTGAATAGAGCATCTGCCTGCGGATTGAAAGGTCCCAGGTTCGATTCTGGTCAAGGGCAATATACCTTGGTTGCAGGCACACATCCAGTAGGGGGCGTGCAAAAGGCAGCTGATCGATGTCTCTCTTTCATAGATGTTTCTAACTCTCTATCCCTCTCCCTTCCTCTCTGTGAAAAATCAATAAAATGTATTAAAAAAATAGATTTCTTGAGATCTAATTCATATACCATAAAATACACTTATTTATGCAACCATCACTGTAATTTAATTTTAGAACATTTTCATCATCCTTAAAAAATCTCATGCCATTCCTATTCATTCTTTTTTTAGCCCTCTGAAAACCACTAAATTGCCTCCATCTCTATGGTTTGTCTGTTCTGCACATTCAGATAAGGAATCATATACTATGTGGTCTTCTGCATCTAGCTTCTTTTATCAGCCAAGTGTTTTTTGAGGTTCATCTATGTTGTAGAACATAGATACTTTATTCTTTTCTATAGCAGAGTAACATTCCTTTATAGGTATATAATACATCTTGTTTATTCATTTACCAGTTGATGAACATTTGGGTTGCTTCCATGTCTTCGTTATTAGGAATTATGCTGTGATGAGCATTTATATATATATATCAGTTTTTCTGAGGATATATATTTTCATTTATCTCAGGTATACATCTAGAAATTGAATTGCTGGATCACATAGTTAATCTATATCTAACTTTTGGAGGAACTACAATTGTTTTCTAAGAGACTGCACCATTTTACATTCTCATCAGCAATGTCTGAGGGCTCCAATTTCTTCACTTTTTTTTTCATCCTCACCCAAGAATATGTTTTTATTGGTTTTTCGAGAGAAAAGAAGGGGGAGAGAGACACAAACATTGATTGGTTGTCTCCTGTATACACCCTGACTTGGATCAAACCCAGCTATGTGCCCTGTCTGGGAATTGAACCCACAACCTTTTGGTATGTGGAATAACACTCCAATCAACTGAGCCACCTGGCCAGGGCCAATTTCTTTACATTTATGGCACTAGTTTTCATTGTCTTCATTTTTTTATTACATCTATGCAAGTCAGTGTGAAGTTGTATATTGGAATTTTGTTTTGCATTTCCCTAATGACAAATGTTGATCATCTTTTCATGTGTTTATTTGGACTTTTGTATATATTCTTTGGATAAATGTTTATTCAAATCCTTTTCTATTATTAAATTGGGTTACATATATTTTTATTGTTGAATTATAAGTATTTTTTATATATTTTGGAAACAAGTTGTTTATGAGATATATAGAGGCCTGGTGTATGAATTCATGCATGTGTGGGGTTCCTTGGCCTGGCCTGCTTTCAGGGCCAATCGGGGCTGTGGGAGGTTGGCTGGGAGGAGGAGTCATGGGAGGTTGGCCAGCCAGGGAACAGGGTTGCAAGAGGTTGGCTAGTCAGGTAAGAGGGACTGTGAGAAGTTCTCCAACCATGGGAGGTTGACTGTGGGAGTACACTGATCACCAGGGAGCAGCTCCGGCTTTGAGTGTCTGGCCCCAGATGGTCAGTGAATATCATAGTGACAGGTCATTTGGTCATTCAGTCACTTAGACTTTTATATATAGATGATTTTTAAATATTTCCTCTTACTGTATTTTTTTTTTTACTTTAATTTCAGTCAAGTTTTTAAATGACTACAAGTGAAAGTTTTGCCATTGAGAGTAGTAAACAAACATGGCAAACACATAACAAATGGATTTGAATCATCAGCACTACATGGAAGAGGTGACACAACAGGATCTCAGAGAAAGTGAAGGAAAAGTACAGCATGTACGAATATAGGCTGGGTTCCTGCTGTACTATCCCAATTTTCAATTTACTTAGCAAAAACTTCAGAAAACTATCAAGTGTCAAAGTCAGTAGCATGTCAATAGAAATCTGTGAAAGAGTGTAAGTAAGTGAAGAGTAGAGAAAAATGTGTAGTATTAAATAAGGATCTTTGAAGGGAGGCTGGAGTGCTATACCAACTAAGTAGGAGAAAACTAGCAGATTTAACTGAGGAGAAGTCATAATTGTAACACTTTGCTATTGACAGATGGGGGCCCAGAAGGTAGTTTGGAGTCAAAACAGAGCACCAAACACAGGAATGACTCATGAAAGAGCAGATGAGATCAAATGTATGTTTATAAAAAGACTAGAGGCCCAATGCACAAAAATTCACTGCAAGAATAGGCCTTCCTTCCCCTGGCTGCTGCCATTGGCTTCCCTTAAGCACCAGGGACCCAGGCTGCTTCCCACAGGTCACCCATAGGAACTTAGGATCTGGGCTGGCTTCCCTTTGGCCCTGGTTTGGTCAGAAAAGACATCTGGAATGACATTTGGAAGACATCCAGTCTAATTAGCATATTATCCTTTTATTATTGTAGATAGTTATTTTAGAAGAGGATCTAAATAAAAGTTCCTCAGCTATGAAACATTCAAAGTAACAATTGTTTTCATTCTCTTAATTTTTCTGTTCCTGATAGTGATGGTCCAGTTAAAAACAGCATCATTTTACTGCTTAATGGTTCATTGTTCTCTGCAAAATTGACAGTTCCACTGTGGAAGAGTGAAAAGGAATCAAGAAGTCACATCATATGTATGTTTAGAACTATAAGCCCATTGCTCATTCATTCATTCTTTAATTTCATGGGTACTTAATAAATAATATTGTATATTTATAACCCTTGCATTTAGGACTAATAAACCTAAATTCAAGGATTATAACATTAACCAAGACATAGATTATATCCTCTAGCAGTTTATAGTTTAGTAGGGGATATTACAAATTAAGACATAATTTCATGTAGCAACATTTTATGTCCTCAATAGCATAACATTGCTCTTTTCTGGAGTCCATCAGCAAGTCATGAGTCAGGTTGACTATCTAAAAGAAGTACACTGACAAACATAGGGAAAGAAAGAAGAAAGCTGTCTCTCTCGCAGGTATAGGACATGGCTCTCTCCATCATCATTGCAAATAAGCAAGTGTGTGCACTGTAGCTTGGTTAGGAAGTGTGTGTATATGCTGAGGAAAGAGTGGGGAGGACAATGCAAGGTCCTTATTTTCAGCCCTTCATTTACCATGACATGGAGGAAAGAGCTCATATCTTGAAGCCAACAGCCTTGATTTACGTTTTGATTCTGCCACTTAGCAGATGTATGACTTTTAGACAAGTGACAATATATATATCTGTCTCTTAACATCCTCCATATTAAAAGGGATAAGAATAGCACTGAGATTATAAAGCTGAAAGTGAATAAATGTATAGAGTTTGAGGGACGGGACCTCCATGCCTCAATTGAAACTTTTTCTAAGGACAACCGCATCATCTTTTATGATGAAACTGTGTGAAGTGGGGCGAGGGGATTGAAGGTATAATAAGGGCCAGGGAACTCTCTCTGGGGATTTTTATTGCATAGCTGGCAAGGAAGAACATTCTTCACCAGTAACCTCAGGAGAAGGGCACTGGTCGCTAAAGCAATTTTCAACAGACATTTGTGGGGGAACTGTTTTCCTTCTTTCATTTCACAGAAAATGCTGCGACAGCCTATTCTATCTCATTCCTGTATTTTAGTTCTTGAAACATATGTTCATCTGAAATAATCTTGCTTGCCTCTCTGTTTTGTGTATCTTTTTTACATGAGAACATAGCTCTGTTGAGTGCAGCACTGTCCAGGGTTAGATCCCAGGGCCACACGTGGCCCATTATAAGTGCCCAGGAAATATTTCCTGAATATACTGCTGCCCAGTGATACCGCAGTACTGATGTGCCTGGCGCTTGCCATCAGCCCGCCTTCTTTTAGGGAAGAAGGTATGCAAACATGTACTCCCAGCTCAAAATTCTATTAGGAAAACAGCATGTTCCCAACCTCTCAGCAGAGACAAGCTGTCTCTGTTGCCCAAAAGTTTAATACACTACTCACTAAGCACGGTATTTCTGTTTTGTTTCCTTTTCTAGTGGATAGATCCATGTAACAGCTGGGCCTGTATAGAGGCAAGCTACATTATACTAGGAAAATGTATAACTCAGATGTTTGGATTTTCTGTGTATCAGTTTGAATATGCTTCTCCTTCTGTGGGGATGCTATGCTCAGTGCTAATGGCGGTTACCAGAAAATTAACTTTACTACTCAATGTGAAGTTCATATTGGCATTCCAACATCCAAGTGTTTGTTGTTGTTTTTTTTTTTTTTTGACTTTTCTTCAGAAAAAGAAAAGAGCAAAATGTCAAAATCAAGTGATTTCTCAAAAGATTTCTTTTACATTAAGATTTTCAAGTTAAAAATAGTTAGAAATCACCATTTGCTCTATTGTTTTTATTTTTAACTAGAGGCTCAGTGCATGAAATGCATGCATGGGGTGGGTTCCTCATCCCAACCTGCAGCATCTCCCAATCCAGGACCTCTGGCTCCTAACTGCTCACCTGCCTGCCTGCCCTAATCACTCTGTCTGACGCTCCTAACTGCACTTCCCTCCCAGCCTAGTCACCCCTAATTTCCATCCCCTGCTGGCCTGGTCACCCCATTAACTTTTTTAAAAAATCTTATTTCTTTCACACACAATTGTATTTGAGCTGCTTATTGGCTTCTCCCTTTCACACAATTTTTCTCTCTCTTTTATGTAACACTTTTTCCTACTGACTCATCATTTATAAAATGTTCTTTCCTCCTTATTTCAGACTTCTGTTCCACCATCCTTCTTCCCATCTTTCTCCTATCCTCCTGCCCTCCCCACATTTCTTCTTTCCTTTACTTTGATTCCTTCTTTCCCTTCCCTTTTCCTTCCTTCCCACCTTAATTTTTTTCTTCATTTCCTCCCTTGGACCTGCTTTGCTCCCTCCCCCATTTCTTCCTTCTTCCCATTATCCTTTTAAGCTCTACTAGCTCCCTTTTAAAACTTTTCTTCCCTCCCTCTTTCTCATCCTATCTTTCCCATACATTCTTCTTTACTTACTTCTACTCTTTTAATATATATCTATCTACCTGCCTAATTATTCACTATCATTTATCTTTTTTTCTTTTAAAATCTGTCCTCAGTACACAACTATACTTGATTTTCATTATAGCTCCTATAGTTCACTCGTACATTCTTTTTCCTTCTTTAACTCTGCTCTCTACTGACTCCTTTATAAAGTTCTTCCCTCCCTCCCTTATTAAGGCTTCCATTGTGGGGAGGACATTAACTCCCAGCCCAGGGCCCAACCCCGGTCAGGTGTTCACCACCCTCCCTTCCTTGCTTCCCTGCTGCCATCCTTCTCCCATTCCCTGCCCAGGATGCCTGGCCCAGTGAGGGTGGCCAAGGCCTGCATGGCCCTGGCGCTGCTACTGCCACTACAAAGCAGGAGCCCTCTGTCCAGAAGGACTCGGACCATCCACCACTCCATCCCGGACCTGAGGGCACCTCCCCACCAATGATCCACACTGGGGCCACCACCCTCCTCCCACCAGGCACAACTGCTTCCCCCAATTCGAGGTCACCACCCCCTCCATGAGCAGCCCTGTGTTTCCTTCCTTTTTTTCATTCCTGTGGCTTTTTATTGTTCCCTTTCTGTATTTCTGTATGTCCTCTCAGCCTGTCTGCATGCAGGCCAGCTTTCCTCTCCTTCTGCGTTCTTATCTCTACCTGTTGTATCTTATCCTACCCCAAGCCTCACAGCTACCTGAGCAGAGTGCGAGGACACAGCCTGCTGATCTGGTAATGAAATTATGATGTAATGGATAATTTGCATATTTCTGTATTATTAGTGTAGATTTTTATATCACTAACAACAAAAAATACTAAAATAAACATCCTATACATATGTTTAGAAGGTCCTCAACAGTTGAGTTTCCATTTGGTTTTAGATCCCTTATCTAAGTGGAGTCATATGGGGTTTGTTCTCTGTGATTGGCTTATTTCTGTAATGTTAAGGCTCATCCATGTTGTCACATGGATGTAATATTCTGTTCTATGTATATGCCACATTTTCCTTATCCATTCATCTGTCGATGGACATAGGTTGTATCCATGTGTTGGCTAATGTGAACAATGAGGAAGTGGAGAATAGCAGTTTGGTGTAGGGACTGGGAGGAGGGAGAAATGGGGAGATATTATTAGATGGGTATGAAGTTTAAGTCATGCTAGATAAGTAAGTTCCAGAAATCTGCTGTACAACATAGTGCTTATAGTTGACATATTGTATTAAACATATAAAGAATTTTAAAGAATAAATTGTTAATTACATGTTCTCACCATAATAAAAAAAAAGCAAACAAACATTTGGATTTAGATGACTTTAAAAATTGTAGCTGACTTTTCTCTTTGATGAATTTTTCACTTTTTTATGAGTGGTAATTGCTTTAAAAAAGGAAAATTACATGATAGGCATTATCTTAAATACTTCAAATCTTGTTTTGTAATCCTGAGAGGTAGATGACATTATTATCCCAATATTATAGATATGGAAACTAAGTTTAAAAATTAAGTAAATTGCTCAAGATCATACAGCTAGCAAGGTTCTGTAGCTGGAATTAAGTGGGCCATCTGATTATAAAATAAGTGTTCTTCAGCACTACACAGTAATTTATTATTCTTTAGGGTTTGGGTTTTTTTTAACTCTATATTCTATTATGTTTTGTCTTTCCAGCTATGTCTAGTGATTTAATCAAGTCAGAATTTTGTGGAAATTGAAAATCAGGTTACTTTGGGTTGGAATATATTTCCAAACTGCCCTCCCTCTTATTACCCATTCTCTAGTGCCTGCCCAGGAGTTTTCTCACCCAGTGCCCTCTTCCCAACAGTCTCTTCAGTTTCTCCTGAGGGTAATCCTAGAAGTACATCTCTCCATTCAACCTCAACTCAAACACCTGCCCCAGCCAGGCTGGGGCTCTTCCTCAAACTGCTTCAACCCACAGTGTTGATTTATACTTTAAATCTTAACAGGAAGGACTTTCCCTTAATTTCCACCATTGTAACCAAATTATATAAAAAAGATCCAACTTTGTCCTTTGCAAAAATTTAATGATTCTGCCAGAATCCTAGATTTCTGATAGCTTGACTACTTCTTTTAATTCAAAAATCTCCTCTGGAGAATATTTCGAGTACTTTCAGAACTTTTTTTTTGTTCTTTTTCCTGAAAAGCTCCTGTCATAGATTTCTTCAAATGAGTATGCAATGATGACACTTATGATCTAAATGAAAAGGAGTTATGCATCTAATCATACTTTCTGCATTTTTAGGACAATTCTACTTTGGTAAAATAAAATCTCCATTTCCTAAGCCCTTCCCCATACAAACATTTGTTGGTCATTGTTTTATTTTGTACCATACATAAAAATGTTTATTACCACTCTGTTTTACTTTTTTGTTGTTATTTCGTATGTTAGTTATATTTCTTCTGGCTCACTTCCTACAGAAATCTTATTTTTGTAAATGGTAAATCATAGGCACAAGGAAGCTATTCTGAGCAAAGGGAAGAGCAGAAACTTTTTACTAAATACTACATTCTGATTACAGAAGAGACTGTCTACCTTCAGAGAAAGTATGAAAGCTTTATTGGATAAATTTTATGTTACTACAAAATTGGAGGGCAATGTAACACTATAGGACATTTTTTTTTTTCAAGTGAGCATTATTGAAGATGTGCCTAATAGTGCAGATCTGGGGATCTTTAGCCCTTATTGTTATAATTGTTAGCAGAGTCCCTCTGCCACTCTACAAAGAACAAGAAGAGCAGCACAGAGTAATTCTTGAAGAATATGAAATGCCTTGAATTTCAATTTGTTTTCTAAAGAACAGGAGTTCTAAGGTATGCTACTTTGGGAAGAAAGTGGAGGTTATTTTAAATTAAATATGTAAAACAATGAACTAAAGTTCAATAAGCTTCTTTAGCCCATAACTTCTCTGAGCTTCTAACATGCTAATGTGCTTTGTAAATCTCCAAGGATTAAAGCTAGTTACAGAGAACACCCCATTTTCCAAGCTTATTTATCTGCAGATAACTAACTCTAAGAGTCATCTAAATGTTCCCTATATGGCAATTTGGGAAACAATTGTTCCATTAGGTCAGGAATAAATAAGAAGACTCTCTTGGGGGGAGGTCAATGGGGAAAAAAAAGGAGACATATGTACTACTATTTGTAATACTTCAAACAATAATAAAAAAAAACCAGAAAGAAATAAAAAGAAGATAATTCAGGAGGAGCCAAGATGGCGGCATAGGTAAACACCTACACTGCTGCCTCGCACAACAATTTCAAAACTACAATTAAAAGACAGAACGGACATCATCCAGAACCACAGGAAAGCTGGCTGAGTGGAAGTTCTACAGCTAGAGGGAAAGAGAGGGGCTCACGGACACCCAGAGGAACTGCAAAAAGCTGAGGTACGGAGACG
>PVJN01011219.1:0-54513 GCA_004026805.1 Lasiurus borealis | reverse complement strand
AGAGAAAAACAGTTCATTACCTACAAGGGAGCACCCATATGACTGTCAGCTGATTTCTCAACAGAAACGATGCAGGCCAGATGGGAGTGGCAAGAAATATTCAATGTGATGAATAGCAAGAACCTACAACCAAGAATACTCTATCCAGCAAAGCTATCATTCAGAATTGAAGGGCAGATAAAGAGCTTCACAGAGAAGACAAAGCGAAAGGAGTTAATCAAAACCAAACCAGTATTATATGAAATGCTGAAAGGTACTCTTTAAAAAGAGGAAGAAGAAAAAGGTAAAAGACAAAAAATTATGAACAAATACATATCTATCAACAAGTGAATCTAAAAATTAAGTGAATTAAAAATCTGATGAACAGAATATACTGGTGAATATAATAGAATCAGGAGCACAGAAAGGGAGTGGACTGATAATTCTCAGGGGAAAAGGGGTAAGGGGTGTACAGGGAAGAGGCTGGACAAAAATCATACAGCCATAGATGAGGTCAACAGGAGGGAGGTAAGGGTAGAGGGAGTGGTGGGAGCCGGGTGGAGGGGAGCTATGGAAGGGAAAAAAGAGAAACAAATATAATAATCTGAATAATAAAGATTTAATTAAAAAAAAAAGAGTTCAAGGACATGAAATGCTTTCTAGAGGGGAAGTAAGGGATTTCCCTAGTAATTACATCTTGGGGTGGGGTGGGGGGAATAATCCTTCAGAGTCAGTCATAAAGTGCATTTACTTCAGTTTTCCCTTTAAATAAAATGTCCAAGATCAAGCCTGTAAGTAAAGAGGATCAGTTTAAATTCTGAACTTCAACTTTTGGAATATATCATTAAGGCATTATTTGAGGGTCTTGTAGGTCACTCTGTTTAATGGACTGACCTTTGAGTGTCACCCTTTCCAGAAAGAGACCATTTCCCCACCTTTGGACTATAAGCAACCTTTTTTATTTTATAGAAAAGTGACATGGAGAGGGCAAGCAATCAATATGTTGTGAAATCAGACTATACAGGAGGAAAGAAATGAAAGGTTGGGAAGATCTTGCATGTTACAGTACTGCAAATGTCAACTACAAATATCATGTAGCTTCACCCCTTATGTCTATTTTCAGAGCATCTTTTAAAAAGCTGATAACTAAAAATATGCAAATGGGGGACAAAAGCTGAGGGAAGTATAGTCAGAGTATTTTCCAGATCAAAACCTCTGTTTTAATATTTTAGATCAGGAAGTCAGAAAAAGTCTCATTGAGCAGGTAACAAAACTCAGATCTGAATAAGAAGGTAGCCATAGGAAACAAGAGAAAAAGGACTCTCTATAATGGGAACTACCTGTGCCGTCTTCCGGTGGAGAGGAGCTAGTGATAATTGAGGAAGAAAATTATAATTATATATCCCCATCCTCATCACTAATATATATAAAGTCACTGAATGGATATCCTTATTTGCTGGCGCTAGCACTATTGAGTGATCACTAAGCACTAAGCATGTTTATTTATTATTTCAGTGCTTTGTCCCAAGATGGGCACTATCAGATGAATTGCCTTAGTCACATGGTTACTCCGTGGTGGAGCCAAGGTTTGAATCTTGCCAGTCTTACTCCAGGGGCTGTCTGCGGTCCGATCAACCATCTCCACCACCCCAGGAATCACAAAACCTTAGCAGTAAAATATTTTAAATATGACCCAAACTTATATAGGACTACCAATTTGTCTGTTAAATAGTAAAGTTTACTATCTTTTTTTAGAAAAAAATAAACAGAACTTTTTTTCTATTTTAGTATGTACTATGTTCCTCCCTGTATGGCACAGATGTATGATTCATCTGTATTTCTGACACCAGAGAAATTTTCACCATTACTGAATATCATTCTTTTATGTCTTGATAATATACTTAATTCTGATCTCAGCCTCAGCATGAAAGGCATGCTAAAGTCACATTTTCAGGGAAATGTCATGTAGTAGGAGTGCCGGAGTTGAAGCATGCCTTTGATCTTAGTGGTTATCACATATTCAAGGCAAGTGCTCTTTGCAATCATAACCAAAGTTCAGTTAATACTAATATTCTTATGTCTTCACTGATTAGACTTTAGAGTGCAAAAGTAATGGCCAATAGCTGATTACATATGCACAACCAACCAACCAATAACCAAATTAATCACAGCACTCTTGACATTTACATGTTAAAGGAATGTTTCCCACATTCAGATAATTATTAAAAAAGAATTTTCAGAAACTCAGAACAGAAGAACCTGGAAGTAAAATTGAAGTAAGTTAGGATGGGTAAACTTTTCTTATTAGAAAAATATATCTTATCCCTACTCCCCTTTATCGCCCTCGTACAATTTGAATACCATATCTACAAAATCTAAAATTCAGCTAACACTGCTCTCAGGAAGTTTACTTCAGACTCTGCCAGATCAATCAGGTTTTTCCAATTGCATCTTTAATATCTCTGTGCCATTCAGGGACCTCCAACCCAACATGTCCAAAAAACCAAAAACTAATTTGTCTTCCATCATGAAACTTTTCTTTTTTGGCATCTTCTCTATTTGGTATCTCCACCCAAAGCTATAACCTCAACTCACATTCTTATTATTTCACTTTTATAACTGTAATAGTGTTTGAATTAATCACTTAGCATGATAATTTCAGCTTTGCATGACCATTCTTTAAAAATGCAAATGTGTTTGTGCTACTTCTTCAAAGTCTTCAATGGCTTCCCACTTTTGAGAGAATAGATTTTTAAAACTGAGACTTCATTGTCTGGCCCAGCTCACTTCCTGCCAACCCTCTACTCCTACATTCTCACCATCTTCTGGTCAGAATAACCATCAGTTATTCTCCAAATACAGCAAGCTCTATCATCTTTCTGATATTATAAACATTGCTTTGTCCTGAATACCAGTATCCCAGAAATTCCAAACTGTTAGTGGAACACTAGTCCCTCTAAATATTAAGATAAATTGAAAGGGGGGAAAAAGAATCAGTGTAGAAACAAAATGTTCCCCAAAATTGCGTGACAACTACATGCTGTTACTAATTTTCTTTATGAAGTATTTTAGGAACTCACTTCAGAAAACATTGCTTTGTCCTATCCTAAAAATTCTTACTTATCCTTCAAATTTGTTCCAATGAATGAAGTGAGTTAACAAAGATACATACCAGATTCTCTAGACTACAACCATTTTACCTCAGGACAACTGTATTTCCCAGGGACCTCCAGAAAGAACTTACCATAAAACCCAGTGACAGGCTTGGTTAGGCTCAAGTCACTGAGTTAGCAATAAAAAGAAACAAGAAGCACCAAAAACATTTTTTTTCTTGACAGTGAATTATAAAAGCTATGCTTAGAAATTCAAAGACATTAGCTATCATTATATTTCTTCTTGAATATTGCAGTAGTCCTCCATTATCAATGGGGGATATGTTCCAAGATCCCCAGTGGAAGCTAAAACCTCAGAAAATACAGAAACCTACACATACATTTTTTTACTATGCATACATACCTATGATGAGACCATATCCCCTGCCCCAGAGCCTGGCCAGGGGACCTCAGGCTGCGCCCCCCTGCACCTCCCACTTAGTGGGGTTTAACAGGGGACCTCAAGGTGTGCCCCTGTCCTGGCCTGGGCCAAGGGACCTCAGGCTGCACCCCCTGCCCTGGCACTGGACTGAGGGACCTCAGGCTGTGCCCCCTACCAAGTGAGGGGGGACCTCAAGGTGTGCCCCCTGCTCTGGTGCTGGGGGACCTCAGGCCATGCCCTCTACCCGGGGGCGGGGCTAGGGGACCTGAGGGTGTACCCTCCACCCAGCATTGGGCCAGGGGACCTGAGGTTGTGCTTCCTGCCTTGTAGGGCTTGATAGGAGTGTGGCAGGCCAGGTTTTGGATCTCACCCAATGGGGTGGGGCTTGCCAGGTCTGACTCTTGTGCGATTCTGAGGTGCACACCAGTGGGTGGGGACTTGACTCTGGGTCCTGTGGTGTGTCCCAGACTCTGACAGGAGGAAGATTTTCAAATGTATTTTACTAACTTTATTTCATCTCTGACATTTCTATTTTAGAGAAAAGGCAATTAGCAATATTAAAATATTTCCTCTAATTAATTCCCTTTTAATGGGCACAAATTTCGTGCACTGGGCCACTAGTCTATATATATAAAAGTCTAAGTAACTGTTTGACCAGTAGCTATAATGTGCACTGACCACCAGGGGGCAGACACTCAAAGCACAGACATGGAAGGATGGAATAGACTGATGAATCTCAGAGGAAAGGGGGAGTGGGGAGGGTGGGAAGAGAGTAACCAAAGATCTTATATGTATATTAGAGGTCCGGTGCATGGATTCGTGCACTGGTGGGGTCCCTTGGCCTGGCCTGTGGGATCAGGCCAAATCTGGCTCTCTGTCATCCCCCAAGGGGTCCCAGATTGTGAAAGCGTGCAGACCAAGGGACCCCACTGTTGCACCAGGCTTCTAATAGGAAAATAAGGATTGAGACTTGCCCATTAGATTTAGTAAATGGAAGTCATTGGCGACCTTGACAACAGGTTTTTTGTTGTTTTTTAAAAAATATTTTATTGATTTCAAAGAGGAAGGAAGAGGGGGAGAAAGATAGAAATATTAATGGTGAGAGAATCATTGATAGGCTGGCTCCTGCATTCCCCTACACTGGGGATCGAGCCCACAACCCGGGTATGTGCCCTGACTGGGAATTGAATCGTGACCTCCTGGTTCATAGGTCGACACTCAAAGCTGACCCAAGCTGGCCAGGTGACAACAGCAGTTTTGTTGGAGTGATGGAGAAGCCTGATTATTGTGGGTTCAAGAAAGAACAACTAATAACTATACAAGGCAAAAGAGAAAAATTACGATTTTATAATGATCATAGCAAAAATTGGTTTGGGTAAGAATCATCCATGTAATTATGTTGGGGTGAAATGGTCACAAACCATTTAATATCAATGGATACTAAAACCTTTGGTGAAAAAACTATTAGGATATAAAACAGTTTCAAAATAGCTTACCAGAGTCCTAGCTGGTTTGGCTAAGTGGATAGAGTGTCAGTCTGAGGACTGAAGGGTCCCAGATTCAATTCCAATAAAGGGCATGTGTCCGGGTTGTGGGCTTGATCCCCAGCCGGGGGCATGCAGGAGGCAGTCAATCAATTATTCTCTCTCATCAATGATGTTTCTTTTTCTCCCTCTCCCTTCATCTCTGAAATCAATAAAAATATTTTTTAAAAAATAGCTTACCAGAGACTATTTATTATAACAAAGGGAAATCAGTATCTTTAAAATGGGAGAAATTTGAGAGATAACAGCTTAATCAAGTGATCAAACTTATCACAAATAATGTGTCAAAATGATATCTTGTGGTAGCCTCTAAGGTGTACTCAGAGGTATATAATATGAACTCCACAGTATGCTTGCCAAAAATGTTTTGGAGTCATTTTATTATAGACTTGCCAATAGTTTAACCTCTATCTAATAGAAGAAACAGATAAATCCAAATTGAGGACATTCTGCCAAACATTCAGCCTAGATTCTTAAAAAAAAATAAAAAAATAAAAATCAAGGTTATAAAAGAAAAAAATACTTAAAGGCCAGGATTCTAAATTAAAGGAGGCTAAAGATATATGATAAATAAAAGCAATGCATCATCCTTAATAGAAACTGGATATTAAAAGAGAGGGCATTATTGAACAATTGGGAGAAATTGAATATAGTCAGTAAATTTAATAACAGTATTATATTAATGTCAAATTCCCTATAACTATTGGGTTGTGATTTAAAGGAGAATGCCCTTGTTTTTAGGACATATATAAGGAATTATGTTGGGGTAAAAATTTCACAATTTCTCTAAGGAACTCCTGAAAGACTCAGGAAAATAAATATACTAAAGAAATAGAGTAAGTAAAAGAAATTAAAATTTGGTGAATCTATATGAAAGCTACATGGGCATTTGTTGTATATTATACAACTTAAAAAATAGATTTGAAAATTTTAACAAAAGATTGGGCAGAGAGTAGAGAAAGAGAAGATGAAAGCACAGACTTTTAAGACATACTGTTTCAAAAGGGAGCAGGTCAATGGAATGTCAGCTGTAAGGCTAAGTAAGGTAAGCAACAATTTTTAAAAAATAAAAGGTATTTTAGCATTTTTGTTATTTGATAGGTATGATCTAGGAGAAATAGAAAAGACTATTGGGGGCATGAGGGGGATGAAATATAGTGCACAGTGAAAGGTTTTGGCTTACATGGAAATATGGCAGGAGGACCTGTAATGTGGTGATACAGAAGATGGTATGTTGCTACATTTGCTGATAGAAGCATGTAGAAACTCTTTTGATTGTTTTCATTTTTAATCCATGAGTTATTGGAAAAAGTATTGAAAGTTTGAAGAGAAAAGATGACATGAAATAGTTACATATACTTAATTGACTCTGAAAATATAAGGACTAGTAGCACGAAGGACCCACTTCATTAGAAAAACCTATCCTATATAATAAAAGCCTAATATGCTAAGTGTCCGGTTGTCTGATCATCCATTCAACCAATCAAAGCAATAATATGCTAATAATATGCTAATAATATGCTAATGATACAATAAGGCTGCTCAAGTGCTTGCTATGACATGCACTGACCAGCAGGGGGCAAACACTCTGACTGGCAGGTTAGCTTGCTACTGGAATCCAGCTGATTGGGACTTAATGATATGGCTGGACACCCCCTGGAGCCTTCCCATGGGCCCTACCCAGCTGGTCAACCTCCCATATCCCTCCCCAACCCTGATTGTGCACTGATGGGGTCTCTTGGCCTGGCCTGTACTCTCTCGCAATATTGGACTCCTCAGAGGATGTTGGAGAGCTGGTTTTGGCTTGACGTATAGGTTAGGCCAAGGGATCCCACTAATGCATGAATTCATGCACCAGACCTCTAGTCCTATATAATAAAAGAGAAACATACAAATTGACTGTACCTCTGCTACTCCCACCAGCCCATCAGAGTGAGTATGCAAATCAACCCAACCAAGATGGCGGTGGCCACGGAGCTGGTTGCCCCCAGTGATGGAAGAAGTCAAGCTTTCTGCCCACTTGGCCGGCCCTGGCCTCTGCTCAAGGCTACAAAGTTTCAATTATAGAAGATAAATAAACCCCAGATACCTGCTTCCAGCTGGCCCTGGCCTCCACTCAAGGAGGTGCTGAAAAAAAGAAAAAAGAAAAAAAAGAAGGGCTGGGAGCTTGGGTTGCTGGGGACCTTGGCCAGTCTGCAAACAGCCATCAGCCCCTCACCCAGGCTGGCCAGGCACCCCAGCGGGACCCCCACCCTGATCTGGAACACCTTTCAGGGCAAACCAGCCAACCCCCACTAGTGCAACAGGCCTCTGCCTATACTAATAAAAGGGTAATATGCTAATTAGACTGAGAGACCTTTTAGGAGACCTTCCAGATATTCTTCTGGACAAAGCCATGGTGGTAAGACCAAGGTAGAGGTGGTTAAAGGCTAAGAGAGGAGGGCAGTTGTGGGTGATCAGGACAGATGGGATGGCAGATGTGGGTAATCAGGCTGGTAGGGGAGGGGGCCATTGGGAGTAAGCAGACAAGCAGGGGGGACATGGACATCCTATTGTAATTGAGAATTGAGAGTAGGAAAAACATAATGTGGAGATAATGAACATGCTTAACTGACCAAATACAATAGAATGAGAATATAAACCACTTATTGGAAGTCTCCTACTGGCAATACCATGCCATGTACTTTGTATATTTTATTGCCTATATTGAAACTACTTACATAAAATTATTTAAAAGGTATACAATTTATCTTTTATTTTTCATATGAATAAATGAGGTTCTCAAAATTTAGATATTATCCCCAAAGTCACATAGCTATTTTCATGAATGGGCAAAATTTACAGTTGTACTGCAGTTATTACAGACTTATATTCAGGAATTCGCAATGAGACTTCAAACTTTTGTGTCTTATCCAAGTCTGTAACTGACACTATAGTTCCTTGTACCTAGTACATTTTTAAATATGTTTATTGAATCAAACACTTCAGTAATGTGAAACCTATTAAGAACCCTAAAATTATTCAGGGCATAGTACTGATCATTAGATATTAAAGGGAAAAGGAGAGGTGAGTGAAGAAGGAAGAACAGCAGCAGAAACTGAGGAAATGAACAGTATGCAAAATCAACCTAAG
This sequence comes from Lasiurus borealis, assembly GCA_004026805.1. Lineage (NCBI taxonomy): Eukaryota > Metazoa > Chordata > Mammalia > Chiroptera > Vespertilionidae > Lasiurus > Lasiurus borealis. Next base: position 46,324 of record PVJN01011219.1, on the reverse strand, counting down.
TTTCTTCATTGATTAAATACACAGTGAAGCAGATGCAATGGGAAAATTTCTAAGAAAACAATGTTCCATAGATATAAGAACAATAAGGGCTTTTACAAACTGAGAGGCAAGGCAAGGGAGGCAGATGGAAAAGGTCTGAATTAACTGGTATTTTATAAATTCTCACATAACAAGAGAGAGCTTAAAGAGTAAAACTTGCATTGCTTCACTTTAGTGTAGTGCCAGTCTTTTAATCCCTTCTTGACCTATTTTTATTCAGCACTGAAAAGGGCACATTGTTTGATTTGGGTATTAGCTTTTAAGGAGATTAGTTTCCAGGAAAAGTAAAGCATTTCGAATATAAAGAGGGACCCTCATACAAGGCATCAGAGTGTCCTGTGCTACCAAACCTTCTGCTAAAAAGAAGAAGAAAACAAGAACAAAATCCAATATTCATTTCCTCCCAAAATTACCAATGAAATTAAAAATTATTTCATATAAAAATATTTCTCAATGAGAAATATTTGCCTCCTAGAGTTAACCCGAGGGAAGCTAATCCATTTATCTATAAGCAAGAAATATAAATTAATAGATTTTTCTTCTCAATCATAGATGTCAATCTTATTAGATTATTAATTATGGATTATAATGCAATTTAAACACAAACACAATGGGCAAATACATCAAGCTTCTTAAATCTTCACTTAATTTAATTTTTCTTAGAGACTTCTGGCTTGAACTTAATCCTTTAGAAAAATTTGTCCATTCATTCCAAGTGGGTACAGATTTTTTTTTCAGCCCTAATAGTTCTAACATCTCTGTTATAACAAATATTTTGTAATATTCTTCTTAACTATATTGAAATAAAGTTCAAAGATACTATAGCTTACTTAACTATATATTCTAAATAAAAATAATCAGCTATATGTGTGTAGGCATAGCCAGTGGATACAGGGCAATGGGGGGGGGTGGACAAAAAGGGGGAGATGGATGAGGGCATATACTGGGGTGTGGGGAGGGCAATAGGGAAAAACAAAATAAAACATATGAGTAATAAAAAAGATAAAATAAAATAAAATAAAAATAAAGAAATTATCAGCTATAATATTAAAAAATAAGTACTTTATAACAGAAGAGTAGTGTGATATAGACACTAGTCATGACTACTACAGAATCAAAATGCCCCCCTCCCCAATTTCTTAAAACATTTTTAGGGTTTACCATTAAATATTATGGCATATAATTTTCTGATTTAAGTGATATTCTCTCTAGAATTTGATGCAATGTTTTATTATTGAAATTTTGTTCTTTATTTACCCATAAAGTACCATAAACTTTAGAAGATAGGTTTTCACAGAGCATATCATAATTTAGGGAATTTGACTTCAATTTCAAAAATTCTGCATTATAAAAACCATCTATGTACAACTAGTACCAAACATTCCAATATAAAGGTATCTCTTTAGGTAAATAAATATTGCTTAAAAATGAGCTCCCTGATATAGTAATCTTGTTATTTTTATGTTTCTTTTAAGATAGTAACAATAATGAACCATCTGTCTGATATCTGTCATAACTAAAAATTTCTAGATAACTAAAATAATCACCTCAAGAACCAAATTTTTTGTTAACTATTTCATATATCCCAATTGGTTATTTATATTATAAATAATAATATTGATAAAATGAATACATGGTATCCAATACCCACCCTAAGAACTAGAACACTACCAGTACTTTTGAAGTCCTGTGTATGTATCCTTACCCAATTGTACCACCTTCAATTTTCCCTGCATGGAGACAAGTACAATTCTGAATTTTGTGCTTACCATTATATTGCTTTTCCTTATATTTTTACCACAATAGTTATGTAACTCTAGTGCTATATTATTTAGTTTGGAATATTTCTAAACTTGAGATAAATGGAGTTATTTTGTATGCATTGTTTGCAACTTGCATTTTTCACTGTTTGTAAGATTCATCCATGCTGATATATGAATCTCTATTTTCACTACTGTATTTCATTGTTGAGCTATAACTTAATTGAATGGTTTTCCTGTTTATAATCATTTGGAATGCTTCAACTGTTTTTTCAATTACAATAAAAACATTTCTATAATTTTGAAATTTCTTAAAAAATTTTTTTTTCATTGATTTCAGAGAGGAAGGAAGAGGGAGAGAGAGAGAGAAACAATGATGAGAGAGAGCCATTGATCGGCTGCCTCCTGCACATCCCAATGGAGCCTACAACCCAGGTATGTGCCCTTGGCCGGAATTGAATCTGGGATCCTTCAGTCTGTAGGCTGACACTCTATCCATTGAGCCAACTGGCTAGGGCAAAATTTCTTAAGTTAGTTGCATATTTATTAACCTTCTTTAAAAAAAATGAATACAATTTAATCATTCTTTAATGAATCCAAAGCATATTTATGAATATCAATTATATGTAATACAGGATTCTAATAATGCCTTCAGAGGTTATAAGGATATATATTATAATTTTTATTGGAATTAGTAAGTTTAGTCTGCTTTTTATAATTCTCTCTCACTTTCCAACTATTGGCAATAAACTTCTTGCTGCTACAATGTTTATTCTAACATCCTCTATTTTCAATTTCTTCTCTGTAGACCTGGAGGCCAGCCAATGAAATTTGAGTATAGTGCCAACAAGGAGAAAAAATAGATTATGACTGAGAGACCCAATGAATGCTTTTCTAAGGGGAATGTGTACTACCATGAGATAAAATGGTATTATGGAAGAAGCAAAGTTTTTTTTTCTGGTATTTCAAGTCTGTCTTGGACATTTATTAGCTCTCTGACCTTGTCAATGCTGGGTGCCTACATATCCAGTCTTTTTAGTATTTACTTTCTCTCTGTAAAATGCACATAATAATCCTATCTGATAGGCTATTGTGAGGAATAAAATAGCACAGTAGCAGAGTTCAAGCTAAGCCATTGGCCTTCAATACATGGAGGCTGTTTTACCTTTGTAAATGCACAGTTCACAATGGAGGATGGTATTTGTCCCACTACCTCAAGAGACCAGAGATCTTTTGGTTTACTTCCTGGTTCACAGATGTGTTTCACATAGTTCCAGACACACGACTTTCATAGAGGGGAGGTATTCTTTAAGCAAGTAACTTGTTATATATCAACTAGAGGCCCGATGCACAAAAATTTGTGCAAGAGTAGGCCTTCCTTCCCCCAGCTGCCAGTACTGGTTTCCCTTCAGCACCCAGGACCCGGACTGCTTCCCTCTGGCCCCAGCTTTGTCCGGAATTATGCCCAGAAGGTCTAATCAGTGTATTATCCTTTTATTATTACAGAAGATTATTATTGATTAGGGGCCTGGTGCACAAAATTCATGCACTGGGGGGAGGAGGTCCCTCAGCCCAGCCTGCCCCCTCTCACATACTGGGAGCCCTCAGGGGATGTCCTACAGAGGCGACTGGTCTGATCACGGGAAGGCACCAGCCCCATCACTCCACTGCTATAGCCACTGCCAGTCACCACAGTCACCACGGTGTTTTCAACAACATGGACTCCAGTCCCTTACCATGAAAAAATGACAACTTTTTTAAGGTATTTTCAAGATGTGTCTTTCATAGGATATGACCTTTCCTTCCTTCCTTCCTTCCTTCCTTCCTTCCTTCCTTCCTTCCTTCCTTCCTTCCTTCCTTCCTTATTTCCTTCCTCTCCTCACATGAGGATATGTTTCCATTGATTTTGTGGAAGAAAAAGGGAAAGACAGAAACATCAAAGGGAGAGGAATACTTTGATTGGTTGTCTTCTGCATGAGCCCTTACCTGGGCCACAACTAGGGAGGAACTTGCAACCTACATACATGCCCTTGATCAGAATCAAACCTGGAGCCTGCGGTTGGCAAGTCTAGGCATTATCCACTGAGCCAAACTGGCTAGGGAAGGATATGAGATTTCTTAGCTCTCCAGTAGCAGACCTTCGTTTTTTTCTCCAGGAGTGTGGTGGAAAAACCCTAGATCACCCTTTTGGATTCTTATACCCAAGTTACTAAGAATATTACCAGTGGCATACAGGGAGCTTAGCCAATGAGCAGTCAGAAAAGTTGTTTCCTCTGTAGTTCACACCAATGGTCTCAGATCTCGGGCTCCACCCCTGTCAAGGCCTAAAGCCTTCAGGCCTGGGCAGGGACCCCCCAGATCCCTCTGATCACCAGCTCTACCCCTGCCAAGGCCTAAAGCCTTGGGGCCTGGGCAAGGACCCCCAGCTCCCTCCAATCTCTGACTACACCCCTGCTCAGGCCACAAGCCTCTGGCTGGGGCTTGCGGCCTTGGCAGAGGACTCCCAGATCCCTCTGATCACCCGATTACCTGGCTCCGCCCATGCCCAGGCCCCAAGCTCTAAGCCAGATATTTAAGTTCATTTCCCCACCCATCCCTAGCTCCCTCTGACCACCCGGCTCTGCCCCTGCCCAGAAGCCCCCTAGCTCAGGCCCTTCCCAGGTTGCTCAGGACCCACGGGAGGCCTACCTCGGGGTGACCTAGGTGCTGAGAAAGTTCCCAGGACCAGGCTGCTGGGTGCCTACATATACAAATTAACCTTAATCTTTGTTGGGTTAATTTTCATACTCTAATTGGCCGAGGGCGTAGCGGAGGTACAGTCAATTTACATGTTTGTCTATAAAGTATGATGTTAAGAAGCAGAATTACTAGAAAAACTGAATTATGACTTAAGAAAACTTCTCAAGTGAAAAAGAAGGGCAAAGAAAAAGAATTTTAAAAAAGAGGAATATGAATAATGTGGTGAAAAGACAATGAAAAATCCATTTAGGATAATCAGTGCTTTCAAAGAGAAGATAACCAGAATAAACAAAAGGAAAATTTTATCCCAAGAAATATTGTCTTGAGGGAACTTTTCTAGACAGAAAATAGACATAAATTATATTTGAATAACTCACCTGCTATGGCAAAATTAATGAAAAGACTACTGCCTTTCCTGAGGGGATGGGGTGGGGAAATGAACTTAAATACACAGAATTTGATCAGGTAAAGCACTTCAAGTATTATGGCATAAAGGCAAATTAACTCGCTATTTAGTTATAATATTTAAAGAGTTGTGCCCTAACAATTCTTTACACAGCTACTTTATTCATGAAGACAATAGAAACATCATCTCTAATATTCAAGTATTTAAACTATATTCTCCCCCTCTGTGTGGAAAGAAGAAACAAAGCAAACAATATCATTATATGCCAGGCTCTTGCTAGTCTATATAGTGCTTATATATTTTCTCATTTTATCCTCATAATATTAATTAGCCATTTACAATGGAGAAAATTATATCCTTCATTATCTCCATTTTACAACTGAGAAAATAGTATGTTAAGAAAAGTTATTAATTTGCCTGAAGTCATACAACTAGTAAGTACAAAAAAGAGAGGCCAGAAACCATGTCTGTCAGACTTCATTAATTTGGTTTCATAAGCACCCATGGAATGGCTCATGGAAGAGAATGTTTTAAAAAGAAAGAAAGTAAACATAGGGCACACAGATGGCCAACAGACATATGAGAAGATGCTTACCATCACTAATACTCAGAGAGATGCAAATTAAAACCCCAATGTAATATCACCTCACACCTGTCAGAGTGGCTATCATCAATAAATCAACAAACAAGTGGTGTTGGAAGCTACCCATTGTCTTTACTATCAGAGAAGTATAAACAAGGAGCCCGGAATGCTGGTGAACCTTGAGCCCTGGCAAGGGCCGGAGCTATGCACTGATTGCTTAGTTGAGACAATGTAGCTCAAGCAATTTCCTGATCAAATAGTCTCAGTGTAAATCTTTACTAATAGTTACTGGCCTTTAAGATAGTCTGTCTGTGACCAGAATTGCTTGCCTGACTAAGGGCTATATGTGTATCCAAAATTGAATAAAAGGTAGGCAAGACCTTGGCACTAGTGAAGTCCTTCCCTTTGAGTTGGACTTTCACCTGGCCCCCAATTTCCAAATTATTATTTCTTGTTTCATCTCTGTCATTTGTGCACAGCCCTTTTCCAGATCCCAAACCCTGAACCATACAGGACATGGCTCACAAAGTGGTGGTGGGGATGTGGAGAAAAGGTAACCCTCCTGCACTGCTGGTGGGAATGCAGAATGGTGCAGCCACTGTGGAAAACAGCATGGAGTTTCTTAAAAAAATTGAAAATGGAACTTCCTTATAACCCAGCAATCCCACTTCTAGCAATTTATCTGAGGAAACTCTAAACACTAATTTAACAGAATTTATGCACTCCTATATTCATTGCAACATTATTTACAGTGGCCAAGATTTGGAAGCAGCACAAGTGTCAATCAGTAGATGAGTACGTAAAAAGCTATGGTACATTTTCACAACGGGATACTACTCAGCCATAAAAACGAAGAAAATTTTACCCTTTCAACAGCATGGATGGACCTGAAGAACATTACACTAAGTGAAATAAGCCAGTAAGAGAAAGGCAAGTATCATATGATTTCACTTATATGTGGAATTTAATGAACAAACTGAACTATCAAGCACAATAGAGACAGACTCTTAGATAGAGAGCAAGAAGACAGCTGGGTGCGAGGGTGAAAGGGTGGGGAGAGATGAAGGACTGGCACGAAGAAATTGAGCAAGAAAGAAAATAAAAAGAACTTATGGACATGGACAATAGTGTGGTCACTGTGGGGGTGGAAGGGAGGTGGAAGAGGGCATAGAGGGGATGAATAGTGATGGAAAAAATAAAATTTTAAATGTAAATTAGTACAAGAAAGTAATAGCCAGTTTTATGTAATGTTGGTGTGGACGGCCTTTCTAAATCTGACATCATAAGCTAACTCTGAATTTTATTTACTTAAAACTTTTATTCCCAACATAATTATCCATTTTTCTCTTTGTTTAAAAAAAAATCAGAGACTATGGTAGGCTCACTACAGCAAAAGGGTGAATCAAATAATATATTGATGAACTTCATACAGAAGTCCACAGATAACTATTTAATTCTTAGTTCAATTTTATAAAATTAGAATATTAATCTATCATTTTGTCATTTTATTATATTAAAGAAATTTCAGCCCAGCCAACATGGCTTAGAGGTTGAATGTCAACATATGAACTAAGAGGTCACACAGTTCAATTCCTGGTCAGGGCATATGCCTACATCAGTGGTCAGCAAACCACAGCTTGAGAGCCATATGCGACTCTGTGGCCCCTTGAGTGTGGCTCTTCCACGTGCAGGCACGCTCGTACAGTGTGATTGAAACTTTGTGGCCCATGCTCAGAAGTCAGTTTTTGGCTCTAAAAAGAAATTTTAATCATTGTACTGTTGATATTTGGCTCTGTTGACTAATGAGTTCGCTGACCACTGGCCTGGGGGATCTAACTCAAGAGAGCAGAAGTAGGGGCTCCTTATGCCAAAAGGACAGAGACATTTTTTTTTGGAGGAGTTGTGATCAGTTTCAGAACTCTCAGCTACCAGAGGATTCCAGTTGGCATAAATAGGACCAAACTGAGTTGTATGGAGTCACTAGAATTATTCTATCCTGGGGATTGTCCAGAATTTAAGGACAACCCCAATGAAACATGAGAGTGGCAAGGTACCAGATCAAATGCCCCAAGCCTCACAAATCATTAAGACTATAGATTGGGTAACAGCTTTTGCCAACACTATTAGTTTCTGGTTATTAAGAACCCAAATTATGGGTTCTTTCTAGTACTATTATCAGATTCAAATACATTAGATCCTCAAGTAATGCCATTTCATCATAATGTTGATAAGTTGCCATAGGAACTTAAGTCTTGTTTATATCAATAAGCCTATGGGAAAATTGGTTTTGTTATACACCATTTCACTTCAAATCTCAGAACCTATTAATGACATCAAGAGAGGATTTACTATATAGACTTTTTCCCTGTCTTTAGTATTTTATGTTTTTTACTGATAAACATTTACATTTGAGGAAATTAAGGATCAGATAGATTAAATAATTTATATAAAGTTACACACCTAGAATTTAAACCCAGGCTGTGTGACTCCAGTGTCCATACACTTAATCACTGTACTATGCTGCTTATGCTACTACTAGAGGCCTGATGCACGAAATTCATGCACTTGGGGGTAGGGGTCCCTCAGCCTGACCTGTGCCCTCTCACAGCCTGGGAGCCCCATCATCGATCCCCTTGCAGAGGGAAGCCCTGCCCACTTGCTGCAGCCTGCTAGTTGGTGGCCTGGGCCTCCCTTGACAGGTTGATCATGGGGTGATGGAAGGGTCCCTGATGGCATTGCACCCACCTTGGCTGGTCTGGCGCCAGTGGGTGTCGGAGCGTGGTTCTCCAGATGGTCATTCCACTGTTCAGCCGTTTAGTTGATTTGCATATTATGCTTTTATTATTATAGATGATTACTTTGTCAAGTATGGACATTTAAATTAAATCTTATAAGTACCTAAGATCATGAGCAAATTATGGGTTCTTTCTAAGTAGGTTTTCTAGATTTAGGCTCTCAATACATACATATCTACATGCAATTAGTCAACAAATTTTGTATGTTTTCAAGAAAAGTTGCAAGAGTATTTTATATAACAGCTGCAAGTATATGTTATATTATAGGTTTTTCTTTTTATAAAACACCAAAAGAAGAATACAAAGTACAGGTGTGTGGCTCAGATAGATAAAAAAGTCAAACATAGAGGTATTGTGGCCATATTTGGACATTTGAGGAAAGTATAAATAATATTTATAAACTTGTGGCTACTGAATGTATTCATGGAAATTATATGATTCCATTCATAGTAAATATCCCAAATAGGTAAATCCATAACAAGACAGAAAGCAGATGAATAATTACCAGGGGCAGTGGGTATGAGGATATGAAAGTGTCTACTAACAGCTAAGGGAGTTTTCTTTGGGATAACGAGACTTTTCTGGAATTGGATAGGAATAATAATTACACAACCCTGTGAATATACTAAAAATCACTATAAAGTGATGATTTTTTTGGTATATTAATTATGTCATTTCAAAGTGTTTATTGGATTTTTGAGACCAGAATGTTATTGGTGTTCTTGGCAAGAGTAGTTTTAGAAAGGTTGGTGGTCAAATACAGATTGCAGTGGACCAAAGAATTAATGGGAAATAAAGAAGTATTCATGAGATTTGGTGAGAAAAGGACAAGTACAATAGCTGAGAGGGATGAAAGGTAAATGATCATTTTGGGTTTTGGGTTTATGATGGGAGAAACTTGAATAGGTTAAAATGATACTGAAAAGATCAGTTGAGAAGAAGTAGCTGAACATATTGGTAAGAAGGACGATAAATGATAGAAAAATTAAGGGGACAGAAATGGGTAGGATTAATTCTAGAACATAGATAACTATTAAATAGGAAGAAAAACTCCAGAAAAAGTGAAGTTGTATATATAGGGTGTCCCAAAAAATGTATACACATACTTTGAATAATATGGTAATGTTTATTAACATACATTTTATTTTCGAAATTGAGCTATCAATTGCTAAAATGTATATACATTTTTTGGGACACCCTATATTTTGAAGTAGTTGAATTTGAGAAAGTTAGGAATATTGTCAACAGAGGGCTGAAGTTATAAACCATGATAAAGGGAGAATATTAATTTTCTTCTAACAATTAGGTCATAATTTCCCCCATCTTTCTTGAGGAGTTGTGGGTCTTTTTATTATTGTTATTATTCTTTTGTAGGAACTCTTTAATTTAGAAAAAATTATTTATTTATTCTATGAGTTACAAATGTTTTTCTACAACTTGTTCTTAGTCTTTTGACTACATATAAAGATGTTTTTTTGTCCATTTATCAGTTTTGTGTGTCTTTTGGCTTTGTATCATGTTAAGGAAGGGTTCCCCTAATAACTTAGACATTAGCAGAAACAAAAATACTTTCATGGTTTTATTTTTTACATTTAAATCTATAACCCATGTGGAATTTATCCTAGGGCAAGATCTGAAATATGCATCTTTTTTTCCCTCTGGATGGCTATTTTTTCTTTTTTTTCAATTTGATTAGTTAAATAATCCTTCCCCATTTTAAATAATCACTTTATCATATCCAGATTCTTTTGTTTTAAAATGTATTTATCTACTAACTATTCAATTTAATTAATTTATCTATTCATAAGCTACTACCATAATATGAAATTAATATTGCTTTATAATATATTTTAATCTTGTTTTCCAGAGTTAGCTTAGATAGTAAACTATTAATGAATAAATTTCATTGTTTATTTCAGCCTGTGAAAATATTTTTGAATCTTAATTCTAAATAAACTGTTGTCTCTCTTTTTATCCTATATAATAAAAACCTAATATGCAAATCGACAGAACGGCTAAAGGACCAGTTGATATGATGTGCACTGACCATCAGGGGGCAGACGCTCAACACAGGAGCTTCCCCCTAGTGGTCAGTGCTCTCCCACAGGGGGAATGCCACTCAGCCAGAAGCCCGGCTCACAGCTGACAAGCACAGCGGCAGTGGTGCCCAGCAGACAGACATCCCCGAGGGGTCCCGGACTGTCAGAGGGCACAGTCTGGGCTGAAGGATCCCCCTAAGTGCATGAATTTCATGCACTGGTTCTCTAGTATAATTATACATTTAATTACCATGTCTATTGATATTAATCTAATATAAAATTTTCAATAAAAAAGGGCTAGAAATAAAATCATATAGCATTGTCCTAGAGCTTTATTATTCTAAGTATGGTCTATGAACCAAATATAGATGGAGCTTGTTATAAATTCTGAATCTCAGGCTCCAAACCAGACTTAATCTTTCAAAAAATCTTCATTTTAACAAGATCCTCCAAGTTACTGGTATGCATATTAAGAGTTTGAGATCAGTATATAATAGAGATTTCCCTCTAGGATAGTAATCCATAATTTCACTGCATATTAAAGTCACCTGGGAAGGCTTTAAAAAAGTACTGCTGACAGTCCTGCACCCCTTGAGACTGATTTAATTGGCCTAGGGTTGGGACCCTTGCCCCTGGTATTTTTAAAAACCCCGAATTGCAGCCAGAATTGAGAAGCAGTGTTCTAGAATTACAGCTCACAATTGTTAAGAGTGTGGTTCTTTAAAAACCTGGAAGGATGCCTTTATCATCTATTTGACGGGTGTCACTAGAAAACAACCATGATCCAGAAGCATCCCCAGAACTCAGCTGTTGCACCTGCCCGGCTTGGCTTTTTCCCTGATCATGTCTTTGATTTCCTAGATAGATGGCTCTTGCTTCCTGATAACTTAAGCACCTCTTTATCTTTCTGTTCTAACAACCAATAAAGGTTTCTAGCTTGCTGTTCACTCCAATAAGGAGCCACAGATTGGTTCCTGCCAGTATTTCTGTCCTACTGCCTTATTCCTAATTCATGAACCTAATATAATTTGATTCCTAAATACTTATTTCATCTTTGATTTAAGACAGTGGTTGGTAAACCGCAGCTCACGAGCCACATGCAGCTCTTTGGCCCCTTGAGTGTGGCTCTTCCACAAAATACTGTGCGTGGGAGTGCATGTACAGTGCAATTGTACATGCGCAGAAGTTGTTTTTGGCTCTCAAAAGAAATTTCAATCATTGTACCATTGATATTTGGCTCTGTTGACTAATGAGTTTGCCGACCACTGGCCTAGGTTAAGGGATCAATCCTGGATGATGTAAGAAGTAGCCAATCAATGATTCTCTCTCATCACTGAAGTTTCTAACTCTCTTCCCTTCCTTTCTGAAATCAATAAAAGTGTATTTTAAAAATAGAAATTTCAAAGAAGAAAAAAAAACACCCACTTTTTATCCCTTTATCCAAAAATCCTAACCCAATTCATTTAACAAGATGCATTCATTCATATTGATAACTCGAAGACTGAGAGAAGGAAAAATAAAATAGTCAAACCTCATTATTCACAAATTCTGAATTTACACATTTCCTTATTCACTTAAGCATACTGTAACCTCAAAATCAATACTTGTGGTATTTTGTAGTCATTTGTGGACATGCACAGAACAGCAAAAATTATGAGTGGCCTAACACTCTTGTTCCCTGCTAAGGTTAAACAAGGCCATACTTGGCCTTCCTGTTTAGCTCGCACACTATAAACAAGTGTTCTTCTTATGGTCTATTTAATGCCAGATATTTTCAACAGTTTTTGTGCCTTTTTGTTGGCGATTTTGCTGTTTAAAATGACTGCCAAGCATATTGTTGAAATGCTGTCCAGTGTTCCTAAGTGCAAGAACGTTGGAATGTGCCTTGTAGAAAAAAGATAAGCGTGTGTTAGTGGCTATCATCAATAAATCAACACTTGTGGTATGTTAGATAAGTTTTGTTCAAATGTGGATTACTATGCTGATTGTTGTGAGTTAATGGTAGTGAATCAACAATATATATTCAATAAGAAGTCTTTAAATAGAGACATCACAAAGTTAGCATTGGTCAATTATCAAAAATTTTACTAGAGTCTCGCTGGAACTGATCCTATATTTCCCCAGGAGTAAAGGGGCAGTACTTGCCAAGCCAGTGTTCTCAGTGATTTAATAGAACACAACTACCATAAAAAATGAAATTATGCCGAAACCGGTTTGGCTCAGTGGATAGAATGTCGGCCTGAGGACTGAAGGGTCTCAGGTTCAATTCCGGTCAAGGGCACATACCTTGGTTGCGGGCACAAACCCAGTAGTGGGTGTGCAAGAGGCAGCTAATTGATGTTTCTCTCTCATCAATGTTCCTAACTATCTCTCTTCCTTCCTCTCTGTAAAAAATCAGTAAAATATATTTTAAAAAATAGAATTAATGATATTTATTGGGAAACTCATGTATCAATAGCAACTGACATAATTAATATTCCTTTCTAAACTTTGCTTTTATGCAGAATAATTTAAAATACTTCAGCATTTTGTGTCATGCGAATTTATAAAATCAGTACTATCAATATTTTTTCTTCATGCTTGTACTTAGAAAAAATTTCAAACTGAAGATTCTTAAAACCTAGAAATGTCCCCAAGAAATCTCAGTGACACCAAGCAAAACTGTGTTTAAGTAGTATTTATAAATTTTTATGAGGTCACAAGAGAGGATTTACAACCTTCTGTGAAACCCATTTCAATTGTCAATCTCTCTTGCTCCTATATGAAACGTATTCTATAAGTGTTTATTTTACTTCTACTATGGACCAGGCATATCATACAGTCATTATCCTTGGTCATCTCAAAGTGTGAGAAAGGCAGTATACAGGAACAAGCAGGTAAACAGACCATTGTAATACACTGTGATAAGCCCTAAAACAGACAGAGCTATACAAGAGTATAGGGAAAGCACATATGAAAAATGCTGTTCTGTGTGTGTATGTGTGTGTGAAGAAGGCCTAGTTTGTCAGCATAGGTTCCCAGACAGCAGCACATCTGTCAGGAGTTTGGCGCGCGCACACACACACACACACACACACCTTCTTCTTTTACCACCCTCTTTAACCTCTTCCATAGCTGATCAACCTTGTGAAGGCTGTAGGAACTCTCACTCTGGTCTGGAATAGATCAGCATAGTGGGCTATAGAAACTTCTTGAAAGCCAATCATTTACTGGGATGGCTTACAAGCACTTGACTATACACAGAAGTGACTATAAGCCACATCAGTGTAGCTCTCAAATTCAAACTAAAATAGCCAGCCAACTTCCCAGCCAGTTCCAAAAATATACCCATATAGAAATCTTTAACTTTTAAAAAATTGACAATTAAAAAAAACATTTTAGCTATACTTGGGCTAAGCAATTACAAAGGTGTTGTTATCTGGCTTATGGGTTACTAGTTTTGTGACCTTTATATCATAAAACAAAAGTGAAAAGGTAGGGAGGAGGGCAAGAAAATGTGATCAATCTAGCAAAACTCAGAAAAGGAGAAAACTAAACATAGTAAGACACTATAACCCATAAATAAAAAGGTAGATGACTTAAATAAGATGAATCATAGTAAATGATATAGTTAGCTAGCATAAGGTATAGATGCCCAGAAATTCAACTAAAATAAAATGATAGAGGGAAAAAATATGAATAAAAATATTCTAGGTAAAAGATTAGCAAAAAGAGCCTGGCAGGTGTGGCTCTGTGGCTAGTGTCAACCCATGAACTAGGAGATCATGGTTCAATTCCTGGTCAGGGCACATGCCTGGGTGTGGGTTCATTCCCTAGTAGAAGGTGTGCAGAAGGCAGCCAATTGATGATTCTCTCTCATCACTGGTGTTTCTATCTCTCTCTCTCTCTCTGAAATCAATAAAAACATCTTTTAAAAAGCTATATAAAAAGGTTACAATATTTATCTCATATAAAAGATTTCAAGGTTAAAATCATCAAACAGTACATTAATAAAAGGTAGACTCTACTAGGATGCAGCAAATTGTGAATATTTATGCACAGAACAGTAAAGTATCAAAATACAGAAAACAAATAATTGAGAAAAAAAGAAGATTTTGAGAAGCCATTATCAAAGTGGAAGCTATAATACACATTTCACAATTCAGTCAACAAACTATAAGTAAGGGGACTGAGTATCTGAATAATGAGCAAGGTGAACTATCTGTAGATACTGATAGGTATGTGTAAATATATAGGCAATTGACTGGGGCTGAGAGGCAAATGACTCCCAAAGTGTATGACTTCCTACTCAGCTCCAGACACTTACCTGCCAAAGAAATTACAGACCTAATGTTTCTTGGTGTTTCAAAAGGATCTAAGATGTTTTACTAATAAATACATATACAGGCACACATGTAAATGTTATATCTGGTATAGATGGCATACACATTTTTAAATGTGTACAAACATTTACAAAATAGATCATGTACAAGATTAGAGACTCTAATCACAATTCAATAAAAGCTGTAACAAAACCATCAAAACAAACACTAAATACCTGGAAATTTAAAACACTCCATAGCCCTGGCCAGTTTGGTTCAGTGGATAGAGTGTCGGCCTAAGGATGAAGGGTTCCAGGTTTGATTCCTGATTAAGGGCACATGCCTGGGTTGCAGGCTCGATCCCCACTGGGGCATGTAGGAGGCAGATGATGGATGATTTTCTCTCATAACTGATGTTTCTCTCTTTTTCCCTCTCCCTTCCTTTCTGAAAGCAATAAAAACAAAATATAAAAATAAAACACTCCATAAATAACTTCAGTATGAAAATTTTAATCAAAACTGAACCACATATGATTAAGGAAAGAAAAAAGAAATGACTAACAATGAAAAGACTTTATCTAAGCTTATTAGACAAAGCCAAAGCAGGTCTCAGAACAAAGTCTACAGCCTTTATTAGACATGCACTTATTGGAAAACAAGAAACCTGGAAATATAAATGACTTAAGAACTTGATCAAAGAAATCAAGTAATTAACAACCACAATATATAAGTAAGAAAATAATATGAGCAGGAATAATAAACTAAAAAAGCAAACATGGTAGCAATAAAAAGAAAATTCCAACTCAAATTTTGGAAATGTGAAAGATTTGAATAACTTTTTCATATATCACTATACACTTTGATGGTGATGATATACTAAACAATAGAAGACATTCTATAGTCTACAGAGTTATTAAATATTTGAGCAATTCAGGATAAACACAGTAAAGATAGTAAGATGCATACTTTTTTTTTTAAATAGTCTTTGTTTTTATGTTCACGGCAAATTGAAGAGGAACTACAGAGTTCTCATTTACGTGCCTACACATGCACAGCCTTCCTCACTATCAACCTCCCCCACAGGAGTGATGCATTTGTTAGAGCTGGTGAACCTAGCCTGACACATCATTATCACCCAAACTCCATAGTTCCCATTAGGGGTCATTCTAAGTATTGTACATTCTATGGGTTTGGACAAATGTATAAGGACATGTATCTAGCATTGTACTATCACACAGAATAGTTTCACTGTCCTAAAAACCCTCTGTGCTGCACCTAGTCATCCCTCCCTCCCCTGAAGCACCCCTTAGCAACCAAAGATCTCTTTACTGTCTCTGTAGTTTTACCTTTTCCAGCATTTCATCTAGTTAAGATTTTTAAAAAAATGTTATATGGTATTTTGTGAACATGGCTAAGAAAACATTATTATATAGATTTAATAAGGATTAAAATACTTTATGAGCTGCTAATTTTCTGTATATTTCCAAAATCCCCAGAGTATAAACAAACAAATCATTTTTGGACATTGAGGATAAAGCAGCTCATTTCTTTCCACACCAAATTAATCCTCAAAAGCAGTTTCACAAAAACTTAAAATATGTTCTCAAATTCTTTCACAGTAAAGTTAATTCTATTAAATTTCCAAATATGGGCAGTACATGTTTCCAGTATTCGACATTATAATTTAATGGGCACACCCTGCATAGTGTGCCCTTAATTCGACTTCAAAATAAAAATAAAAGAGCACAGCATAGCCCTGTCAGGGTGGGCTTCATGTTACACTCAAGTAATTTATACAGATCAAAAATATCCAGAAACTCATTAACCCCTTTTCCTGGCTTGTGGAAAAGAGCCTTAAAATTTTGTTTGAGATGGGTGGGGCTGGGGACTGAAGCAAGTGTGTTGAGGTTTGAGATAGAAGCTGCATGAGGTAAAGTGCATGTAAAACATAGATATCATGTTAGGAACAGTAAATATGAACTAGAAGTTGAATTTAAAATCAAGGCAAACATTTATTTGAAACTCAATTCAATTCAGTAGCACCAAAATAGTGCCTGTGTCAGGATGAATTGTTGGTTCCCTCCACCCTTTATTTTTTCCTTCCAATATTTGTTAAACTCATAATCAATAAGACAAACACTGTCCCTTTTCAAGGTGCTCACAGTCTAATTAAAATATATCGCACTTAGAACTATGATAACAGAAATACAACCAAGAACCAAGAGAGCTCCTAGGAGATTTAACACCTAAGGAGAGGATGGAAGGGGAGGAAGAATGTTTCAGCCAATGGAGCTGAGAAAGGTTCATTACAGGTAAGGCGCAGAGAGTGCTGGGGATGGTGCAAAAGGCAGGAGCAGATACAGCAGCCATGTTAAGGAAGTAGGACTTTAGCTAAAGGCAATGGGAAGGTATTAAAGAAATTTAAAGCAGAAGAATGATACATTCAGATTTATGTTTTTAAGAACCATTCCAGATGTGAAGTAGAGAATGAAGCTGCTGCAGTTTTCCATGTGAGAGGCAACAGGGAAGCGACAAAGGACATGGGATATGAAAGGTTTGAAAGATATAACTCAACCAATCCAACCATGAGACTTAGTGACTAGTTGGATAGGGACTGAATGAAATGAAGGGAAGTGAGGAATGAAGGCTAATAGCTACATTACTCTAGCATCATCATGTGCCAAGAGCTGTGTGCTTTGTGCATACTATCTTGTGCCATCCTCACAGCAACCTGATGAGGTAGTTGTGATTACTAGTCACATTTTCACAGGCTCACAGAGGCTCCCAACTTGTCTAGGATCAGGCATGGCCCAGGGGGAAAAGTGGTTTACAGCATGTAGGGGTCACAAAAGAATGATTTGAATAGATCAGTGAGAAAGTTTGTGTAAGGGGGCAAGTCCTGTGCAACTGGATGTTTGGTCTAGAGTTCAAAGGTCTGGTTGAAAATATGAATTTGAGAAATTCATGAATCAAAGCCATGAAAGTGAATAGAGAGAGAAAACAGGCTGAGCAGCAAAGAGGTCCAAGGACAGCACTCTGCAGGGGAAGAGCCAGCAAGAGACATCTAGAAGGAACCATGAGGGAGATACTAGAAGAATCCAGAAAATGTGGCATCACCAGAGCAAAGTGACAGAACCATTCTAATGTTCATACATTTTTGAAAAGTCAGGTATACTACCATATTTTTCCATATACAAGATGCTATTTTTTTTTCTAAAATCATTAGACTGAAAATCAAAGGGCATCTTATACATGGAAAGTTAGCTGAGGAGGGAGCCATGGCAGTGCATAGCTTCCCATACCTTGTGAAACAGGCTTCTTGCAATCAGAGCCTTATTGTTACTGACATCAGCTGATGCTGTAATTGGAGGTGGAGATGGAAAGTGCACAGATGCAACAGGAAATGGAGCATTCTGAGCCCATAATGATGTCAAAAATAAAAAAATAAATACCCATAAGTGATTGTCTTACTCTGGAAAATTCAAACTGAATGTTATTAGTGATGCAAAAGAACACAGAAAAAGAGCTGCAGAGACAATATAGACCTCCTCCCACTGAGTGTATGTGGAGAAAACAGGAAGGACAACTCCTTAAGATGCCAAAAAAGAAAAAAGGTCTTAAGTGGAAAACCAGAGAAACCTCTAGTACATGCTTACGACTTGAATTATGGGACAGTGCCAGAGTGTCAACCATGCTTATACAATGTCAGGCAAGAATGTTTGCAAGCGAAATGAACATTGTTGATTTTACAAGAAAGGCAAAATGGGTGCTTCAATTTTATGAGCAGAGAAGAGTTGGTCATGAGAACACGAACAAAGTTAGCTCAGAAAATGCCACCAGTTTATGAGGGTAAAATCCAATCATTTCACTCTTCTGTCATACAATTTCGGAAAAAAATATGATTTTGAACCAAGTCAGATTGCAAACATGGATGAGATGCCTCTCATCACATGAAAAAATATGTTATTTATTTTTTTTGTTCTTGGTGAGAACAATTTTGGTGCAAATTCTTATTGCCAGGTGAAAGGTCCATTAAAGGAGTGGGAAAAGGAAAATCTTTATAGGGTGACCCTATATATAAGAAAGCTGCATTTTGGCTTATTTATTTGTAATCCAATCTCATGAGACTAATTTCTTTTTCCCATGAGACTAATTTTAATGACAGGTTCTTTCAGAGAAGGATGATGTATGAACTCAAGGTGTGAACAAGTATGAACTTAAGGTGTGAACAGGTATGAAATGCAGATTTTTTTTTTCTTGAGGGTTTGGCAAGTTAAGCTTAGGAAAGACTATTTCATTTAGAAATGTTAAATCAAGACAAAACAACCTACGTCTTTAAGACTATAATGAGGATGGTAAGGGAGCTAACCTCTCATGAGTCAGAGCCAACTTAGTATGAAAAGATAAATCATTTTGTCTTTAATTTTTTTCCACATAATCCCTACTTCCCCATTTGTACCTTCTTTGGCAGTGGTCACTACTGAAATATTCTTTGTGTTCTTCTTATGAATGAGTAATGCTCCAAAGATGCGATGAAAAGCTGACTGTCTTCAACAAGAAAAGTAAAGTGGTTGCTTGTGTGGAGAATGCATCTTCTTCAGAGCTTCCCAAGGCAAATCTCAATGTGGATCCCTGAGTTGTGTATCACACCAACAGTTCTGGTGACATCTGGGGCATAGCAAGCCATCTGAACCATGCAAAATATTCAAGAGGGCGGGGGGGTCTCATCTCACCTGAGAGCATTGAATGAAAGCTTTCCAACTCTAGTTCAGCCTAAGAAGTGCACATGTCCAGGCACAAGGCCTGGTATACACAATGGAGCCTGATTCTATATATTTGTACCCTTTCTTTGATCTTCCCTTTTTGTCACTCCTGAATATGCATATATCTAGTCAGGTGTTAGAGTTAGATCTAATAAAGAACTACTAGATAATTGCTCTTAAAATCCAAAGCATAATTGGGGGTTTTAAGATTATGTCTAGTAGCCCTTAGTCACTGTGTTCATGAACAAAAGGCATTTTTCAGGGAATCTGTCAGATTGCAAAGGATTAAATATAGAAGAGGCTAATAAAAAAGTGAAAAAAATCAGAACATGTATTTTGTCTGCATGATTCTATCATATGCAAATAAAAAGACTGAAAAGATGGTATAAAAATAAGATCAGGTATTTGATTGGCATAGTGTTTTCTCAGGAAGCTTTGTTATACTATTATGTCACTTTCATAATTTTAAAATAAAATAAAACCTGAATTTGATATATACATATATATATATATATATATATATATATATATATATATATATATAATACATAATATTTCTTGGAAAGGATACAAAATAACAGTTAAGTTGACTGAAGAAGGTCTTCGATATCTTCTAGAATTTTTTTTTTATCATGTATCTACCAATTTTACTATATATGAAATTAGTCCCCTCAGGAGAATTTTCTCACCTAAATATAGTCACAGCTGGTCTGGGTCAGTGATGCCTTGTGCAATTTAATTACCTTTCTCCATTTATGCCCATCTGTTCTTTCTCTTCCCTCCCCTATGATTTTGCTTATTCTCTACTTTATCTTGTTTTGTTTTGTCTAAAAATGACTTGAAGAGAAAAAGACTACACACAGAGAAACCTTTTGGAAAGTTACTTAATAGATGGGAGGGCATTTTCATGTAAAGTTGATGGGCAGGATTTTGATTCTGTTCTCTAGCAAGAAATAAGGGATTGTCAAGGAAAAACTAGACATTTTCTACAACAGAATACTGCAGAGAAGCCGAGGCAAGATTCTAACTCTGAAACCATCACCTGGTATAATTAACTTTGTAACTGAATATTACCAACAATCACGAAAAAAAAATTTTTTTTGAGGAAGTGACTAACATCGTTTCTCTTAAAATATTTTCAACTTAACATAGGAATTTAAAGACATGCACAAAATTAGAACAGCATAATAAAATTCTGTGGTTAATGATCCAGCTTTAATAAATAGCACTATTCTTCAAATCTTACTTTATGATCCAGAGCCTGAATTTTTCCCATGAGGTGATCTTAAAAGAAAATCCCAGACCATCGTATTATTTCACTGCTAAATATTTTAGCATGTAAAAGGGCTGTCTTTCATTTTTTTAGCATAATCAATAAAATTAGCAATAACTTCTTAATATACCTACTACCCTTTTTGTGTGCAATAACCTCAACCATCTCAAAAATACAGTTTTGCAGCTGATTTACTTGAATGAAGATAGAAATGAGTTCTTTATATTGATCGAGTCAATGCATATCTTTTGTTCTGTAACAGTTACCCCCTTCTCCGATTCCATTTCCCCCCCCTCACAAAAGTGGCAAACTTTTACTATTCATTTTTTTTTCTGGATATATTTTTACTGACTTACAAAAAAAAAAAAAGAATTATAGTTGGCCCTCTGTAGCCACAGATTCAGAAACCATGGATACAAAGGGCCAACTAAGCGAGTTGAGCATCCTCAGATTTTGGTATAAGCAAGCAAGAGGGGGTGTCCTGGAATCAATTCCTTAGTTTCCCTGCTGAAATAAATCAATCCACAATATCTCTTGCTTTTGCCATTCAGGTTTTCTAGTTTATCTCTTCCAGTTCTGTTTGTTAAACAGCTTACATCCAACTGATTTGTCATCTAGAGAAGAAATTATGGCAAAATTTCAAAGTATTATTATCTTTTTTTCTTAGGATAAATTCCTAAGAGTGGGATTACAGGGTCAACTGGGAGATCCATTTTTAGTTTTTTGAGGAAACTCCATACTGTCCTGCACAGTGGTTGCACCAGTCTGCATTCCCACCAGCAGTGCACAAGGGTTCCTTTTTCTCTGCATCCTCACCAACACTTGTCGTTTGTTGATTTGTTGATGATTGCCATTCTGACCAGTGTAAGATGGTATCGCATTGTCGTTTTGATTAGAAATCACAAACACCAATCAGAAAGGATTTATGCACCCCTATGTTCATAGCAGCACAATTTACAATAGCTACAATTTGGAAACAGCCTAGGTGCCCGTCAGTAGATGAGTGGATCAGAAAACTATGGTACATCTACACAAAGGAATTCTATGCTGCCATTAAAAAGAAGAAATTCTTACCATTTTCAGCAACCTTGTTGGAACTGGAGAGCCTTATGCTTAGTGAAATAAGCCAGTCATTGAAGGAAAAGCATCACATGATCTCACTCATTTGTGGATAATAAAGAACATTATAAACTGATAAACAAAAGGATAGATAGAGAGGCAGTAAAGCATCAAACAGACTGTGAAATTATAGCAAGAAGATTAAGGTTAGGTGAGGTAGGTAAGAGATCAATCAAAGGACTTGTATGCATGCATATAAGCATAACCAACGAACATAGACAATGGGGGGTTGGGGTATGCCTGGGAGGGAGGGGGGGCAATGGGAGAAATGTATAAAAAAATAATAAAAAAATAAAAAATAATAAATTATCTTTTTTTTGTTCTCCAGAGTATGATAGTGGAGGTACCATTCAAAATTTTTCTCAAAAGACCGTGAGGTTGGGGCGAAACTCTGGATTCCAAAATATAAAAAGACTAGAGGCCCTGTGCATGAAATTCATGCAGGGGTTGGGGGTGTCCCTCAGCCCAACCTGCATTCTCTCCAATCTGGGAACCCTCAAAGGATGTCCGACTGCCCATTTAGGCCCAATCCCACAGGCAGCCAGTCATCCCTCTCACAATCCAGGACTGCTCGCTCCCAACTGCTCGCCTATCCGCCTTCCTGATTGCTCCTAAACACTTCTGCCTGCCAGCCTGATGACCCCCCTAACCACTCCCCTGCCAGCCTGTTTGCCCCTAACTATCTTCCCCTACATTCCTGGTAACCCCTAACTGCCCTCCCCTGTAGGCCTGGTCCTTCCTCAACTGCTCTCCCCTGCAGTCCTGGGTTCCCCCCAACTGATCTTCCCTGTAGGCCCCATCACCCCCAACTTCCCTCCTCTGTCAGCCTGGTCACCCCAAATTGCCCTCCCCTGCAGGCTTGATTGCTTATAACTGCCCTCCCTTGTAGGCCTGGTCCCTCCCAACTGCCCTCCCCTGATGGCCTGATCACCCACATCTACTCTCCCTTGCAGGCCTGGTCCCTCCCAACTGCCCTTCCCTGCTGGCCATCTTGTGTCCATATGGGGGCAGGATCTTTGACTATATGGGGGCAGCCATCTCATGTGTTGGAGTGAGGGTCAATCTGCATATTACTCTTTTATTAGATAGGATAAAGGTCTGGTGCATGGGTGGGGGGCAGCTGGTTTGCTCTGAAGGGTATCCTGGATCAGGGTGGGTATTCCTTTGGGGCATGGGGCAGCCTAGGCAAGGGGTCTGTGATGGTTTGCAGGCCTGTTACACCTCCCGGCAACCCAAGAGGAGGCCCTGGTATCTGGGATTTATTTATCTTCTATAACTGAAACTTTTTAGCCTTAAGCGGAGTCCAAGGAAGACTAGGGCTGCAGAAGGGTGGTTTCCTCCATTGCCAGGGCAACCCTAGCTTCTTGCTATCTTCAGCTCTGTGGCTGCTGCCATTTTGGGGCTTTATTTACCTTCTATAATTGAAAGTTTGTAGCTTGGAGTGGAGGCCTTGGCTGGCCAGGGTGTGTGGAAAACTTGGCTTCCTCCATCGTTAGGGAAAGCCAAGCCTCACTCATGCTTTTTCTGTGGCTGCAGCCATCTTGGTTGGGTTAATTTGCATACTTGCTCCTGATTGGCTGGTGGGTGTGACTTGTGGGCATGGCTTATGTGTAATGGAGTGTTTGTTAATTTGCATATTATTCTTTTATTATATAGGATACACTGAGTGGTCAGATTATTATGATCTCGGAATACATAATAATCTGGCCACTCAGTGTATATCCTATGTAATAAAAGGCTAATATGCAAATTGTCCCCTCGACCAGGCAGGCTAGCCATGTCCCCTCCCACTGGCCAGGCTGGCCAGACCCACCCATGTCAGAATTCATGCACTGGGCATCTAATACACACACACACACACACACACACACACACACACACACACACACACATACACACTGAGTGGCCAGGTTATTATGTGTTCAGAGATCATAATAATCTGGCCACTCAGTGTATATGGAAGAAAGCTGCTACTTTCCAAATTCTCTCTCTCTTTTCTTGCCTATTTTACCAAGTTACTAGGCAGCTAGAAAGGAATGCTCATGGACCCAGGTGAGAAAAATATTCAAAATATGTTTGTTTGCTTGCACACATTTTGATCAGAAATAAAGCTTAGTAAATAAGCCAACAAAATATAAGGAACCCTTACTAAGATCTTGGTAAAATTATAGAAATCTGTTGTGAGTATATACTAAATACACCAGCAGGTATTTTAATGCTACTGGTTATTAGGTTTGTGATGTTTTAACTCTAATTAATAGATAGTGGCTGATTAAAAGAGGATAGAGAATTTGATAACAATTGTAAATCCTAGCATAATAAATCAATACAATAACAGTATTACTCCTACATGTTTATACGAAATTCGTGTGATCAGGGCTGATCTTTCTCAGCTGTCAACCTCTGTGTGTGGGGTGACAGGTGGAGTGATCAGGCCCAGTGCTGCATGAGTCTGCTGCCACCCACCCCTGGTTCCGGTTCCCCATTGGGCAATCAGCCTGCAGACCAGGGGACAACACTAGGAGGTTGGCTGGCAGGCCCTGATCAGGCAACCGGGGCCTGTGGACCAGGGGTATCTCCTGCATTGAGCATCTGCCCCCAGTAGTCAATGTACATCATAGCTGACCGGTCGTTCTGCTGTCCAGTTGATTTGTAATATTATGCCTTTATGTATATAAATATTCATCATAAGCTTAGCTATTTTAACAAGTTCTAATTTGGAGTTATATACTTTAATATTACAGATTTTACAACAGCTTTGACTTCAACATTAAAGCTTTATCTTAGGAAAAGTATAAACTTTTCTGTTCATTAAAACAAGCCTTTGAGTTTCAGTATATTTGTTTCACCTTTGGACTTAAAACTGACTGCTGGATCAAGCGTCAATACAACTAGAATAATATAGAGGCATTTAAGGAGATGATTTCTCAGTTTAATTCTGGTATTAAAGGTTTCCACCTCTAAAGATCATTGCTGTGTTATGTAGGTCACTTCACAAGAGATTTACAAGGGCTCTTGTGGGCCATCTGGCCCAATCTCATTTTCAGTTTAGGGAAAACCTGCTCAACATGATAATGATATCTTATACTGAGGACTACAGCTTTGATACTAAAATCAATCCATGTTGGCTTAGTTTGTTTTAGTTCACAAGGTATTATTATCTTGTTTTATATTCCAACTAGAGGCCCGGTACATAAAATTCATGCACAGGGGGAGGTTTCCTTCAGCCCAGCCAGCTCCTTCTCCAATCTGGGATCCCTCTCACAATCCAGGACTGCTGGCTCCCAAATGGTCATCTACCTGCCTTCCTGATTGCCCCTAACTGCTTCTGCCTGCCAGCCTGAGCACTCCCTAACCACTCCCCTGCCAGCCAGCCTGTTTGCTCCTAACTGCTCTCCCCTGTAGGCCTGGTTATCCCTAACTGCTCTGCCCTGTAGGCCTGGTTATCCCTAACTGCCCTTCCCTGCAGGCCCAGTTGCCCCCAACTTCCCTCCTCTGCCAGCCTGGTCACCCCGAACTGCCTTTTTCTGCAGGCTTGATCACCCCCAACTGCCCTCCCTTGCAGACCTGGTCCCTGCCAACTGCCCTCTGCTGCTAGCCATCTTGAGGTGGCCATATTGTGTCCAGATGAGGGCAGGATCTGTTGACATGGGGGCAGTCATCTTGTGTGTTGGAGTGATGATCAATCTGCATATTACTCTTTTATTAGGTAGGATAGAGGCCTGGTGCATGGATGAGGGCCAGCTGGTTTGCCCTGAAGAGTGTTCTGGATCAAGGTAGGTGTTCCCTTGGGGCATAAGGCGGCCTGGGCGAGGGGCCCGGCCACACCCCTGCCAACCCAAGCAGAGGCCCTGGTATCTGGCATTTATTTATCTTCTACAATTGAAACTTTGTAGCCTGCAGTGGAGCCAAGCCTTCTGCTGCATAGCCACTGAAACTTTGTTGCCTTAAGCGGAGGCCTGGGTGCTTGGCTTCCTCCATCACTAGGGGCAACCCAAGCCTTCCTCCTGCTCTCTCTGTGGCTGTAGCCATCTTAGTGGATTAATTTGCATACTCATTCTGATTGGATGGTGGGCATGGCTTATGGGTGTAGCGGAGGTGTGGTCAATTTGCATATTGCTCTTTTATTAGATAGGATGATAGAAATGTATAAGCATATCCATTTTACAGATGTGAAACAGGCTAAAAGCAAAAAAAAGTGGCCAGCCTGATTCACACAGCGAATTCATACAGTGAAGAATGTCATGTCTCAAGTTCTTCTAGAACCATATTCTAGGTTCTTTGTACAATACAGCTGTAACTTTTAAAAAGTGACTTAGCAGCAATAGTGTAAAGTTACCTAGTTAGGAAAACTATGGCCAATGAGTAAAATTATGCAAGTTTACAGCCTTGTCCAAGGTTATGCCACTAATGAGCAGCAGAGCTGGGGTAGGACATGAAATTTCTGTCTTCTACAACATTCTTTCTACTGTATCAGTGTGAAAATTCTAATTCTGTACGTTCTTTTTTTACTAGTAAAAATATATTTAGTACTCGACCCTTTGGGAAAGAGTTAAAATGATTTCACTTGCTTTGACTCATGCAGTTAAGTCTTTAAAATTTTACATATTCATGAGTCACATTTTATTCTTAGAAAAGTCAAGATACCCATTAACTTTTAAGTTACTACAGACATTAAGATATACACTAATATAGCCATTAAATATACTTCAGCGATTAAACTGTTGGAAGGGAAAGAAATGAAACTATAAATAGCTTTAAGTGCTTTTAGTACAAAGCTGAAAATTTACTTGACATTTTATTAAAACCTGAAACTGAATAGAGGCAAAAATATCTTGAAATGTACTTGGTGTTGTAAGAGTATTTAAATACAGGAGCTAATCAATCCTATGTTTTTTGTAAACAATTTTAATTTGTATCTGTCTTAATCCTCAACCTAAACTAGGATCTTGAGCAAAACCAGGGGGATGGACACTCTAGGGTAAAATATCCACAGGCAGGAATAGAGATCCCCTGTAGGAGGTGAAATGCCAGGCACCCCTCTTAGTTGCCAATTGAAAAATAAGCCCAGGACTGTTATGTAAAAGTCCTGTCAAACACCCTGAATTTTGATATTTCATGTACATTTTTATCTGACTTTGAGGTTCTTGACCTTGTTAGCAGCCTGACTCTAACCCAGTATTCTTTAATATGTCCCTGTCTAAATTCTTAATGATTTACTGTGATTGATTTCTCCAGATAGATGTTTCTCCCTCTGACACCAGCTTGCTCCCTGTTTCATGGCTTCAAAGAAAGAGACTGAGGCTCTTCCCTGAACATCTTGACTTCCAATTTCTAGCGTTAAAAAAAAAAAAAAAAAGATAAGCCATTTTAGATTATGGTTCCCTAGGGAACTATAGCAAACTCACAGGAGTATTGTGGGATATTTGGATATTTTAACTTTTTGAAGGAAGTTCAGCTCTACTGAATATCTATTTATTGGATCCCACACTAAATGCGATAGTTTGCAGCTTCAACAGTAGACCAACTACATATATTTCATTGGTTTAGGGCTGTGAAGAAAATTAAATTTAAGAAGTTCAAAGAAAAACAAAATCTCATGATTAAATAAAATATCAGGTAATGTTAATATTTCTTTTCCATTCTCTGAAAGAATACCTATGCACTGGCTGAGAGAAGATAACATTAGGCGGTGTGCAATACACTTTACCACATTACATATTATTTTACTTAATGATGTGAGACAAAGATGATGCTTCTCCAACTTGAGAAATTTCAGGTTTGAGGAAATTAGATAGTTTGCCTGAAATTATACAGATTAAAAACCAAGTTTCCACTTGCATGGCTCTCTCCTGCCTCCCTGGAAGTTTTCTACTAATACCACAGTAATGTAATATCTAAACTTTTCAAATAAACTAAGAGGAAAATAATTCTAAAAATAAATCAAAATTTCTAAAATGAACTTTAGAGATATAATATCTATTGTACTTTCAGACTGCCAAATTAATTTACATGTAATGTAATTGACCAATTTCATAAGTCAAATAAAACTTATAAAAACAAAAAATTATTTAAAAAGTATGTTAAGACTTGCATAGACTGTATGAATCACTAACACATTAATTCAAAAAAGTTTTTTGTTTTTTTTTCCAAAAAGGGTGGGAGTTGACAATAGTACATTTTCTCCTTTGATGTCTAGAATATCTTCTTTGGTGATAGCTCTGCTCACTCTAATATTTCATCCACTTTTCTCTGCCCAATCAGCTTTTATAAGCTGGGGAGCAGGACATAGTAAAATTTCCTAGAAGCTTTATCCTAGCAATCTGGTTGCTAGCCAGACACAGTAGTAGCACATACGTTACCTTAGCCAGAAAAAATTTTCTAGAGTCTCATGAAGAGAGGCCTTAGGGGAAGCCAGTGTGCCAATGAACATAGCACTCGAATACTGTGAGACAGCTCTTCCCTAGCCTGGAGAGCTCAGACGAACTTCCCTGCAAGGCCCATCAATTTCACACTTCATCATCTAGAACAGGTTGCCTAATAAACCATGGGCCATCAGTGGGGTAAGGACACCAACTTTGAAGCACCCTGCATCTATCCACCAAGGGGAAATAACAGAAATACAGTGGTACCTTGAGATACGAGTGCCCTAACATACAATATTTTTGAGATACGAGCTGTCAAGCAAGCAATTTTTGCTTTGAAATACGAGCAACAATTGAGATAGCAGTAATCAAGTGGATTGGCCAGCTGCATACGACCCATCAGTTTACTGCAACTCGAGCGTCTCATAGTTTCCCATGCCTCAAGGTTACGGAATGAATTAAACTCGTATTTTGAGATACCACTGTATATATTTTGTGCTACTCTTGTTAAGCAAGGTTGATTATTCATTATTATTAACATGTATTTGTTGGCAAGGGAAAATATGGAACACGTAATTAGATACAACATCTGTGCAGCAGATTTTGTATTCAGGTGGTACTTTTTTCTCTTTAGAATGGAAGTAAGTAAAAAAGAAAGATCAGGCTTAAAGTGTATTATATACTTATCTATATAAAGAGCACCAGTGATTTAAAATTAATTCTGATCTGAGAGAAAACTTCCCTTGAATGCCCATCAATAGATGAGTTGATAAAAGTTGTGGTATATTTACACCATGGAATACTATGCAGCAGTAAAAAAGAAGAATATCTTACCCTTCAAGATAGCATGGAGAGTATCATCGTAAGTGAAATAAGTCAGTCTGAGAAATACAAGTATTACATGATCTCACTCATATGTGGAATCTAAGTAATTTTAGATGCATTTATTCTGCAAAACAACTCATGAAGTAGATTATATTATGAATGCTAAGCTAAGATAGCACTTCTCTTAAAACTGCAAGCTATTCCCCCCCCTTTTTTTTTCTCTTTTCTACCTGTCAAGATCATAGCATATGCATGAAAGTCCAAATGCCTACTACATTCAAGTCTTCCTCAATCTCAATTTCAGAATTAACCACTTCTCCTTCTGAGTTTCTATAAGCCTTTATGCAAAAACATTCATTAAAACGTCTCTAAAATATGCATTAAACATGGATTAGATCCAAAACACTGAGTTATTTGCAAGAGTTCACATGATAGAAGGGATTATTAAAATAATTTTAATTATATAACAAAACAACAGTATTATAAGAGGACTGAATTTTCTGGACACTTATCAATGTGTCAAGCAGGACACTAAGTACTTCACCAACATCATCTCATGTAGGCCTTACAATCACCCTATACAGAAGTCATTGTTTACATTCCTCCTCTATAGATGAGGAAACTAAGTCTTAGGACAAAAAACTTGTCTGAGTGGGCATGACTGATAAAATGACAGAGCCTAGTCTATCCGACTGTAAGCATATGCTTTTAAACTACTACTTCCTGCCCTTAAGGGTAACAGTCTAAAGGAGAAAACATTCCTCTAAATAAATTACAGTACCAGGGGAAAAAGTAATGCTCCATAAAAAGAGAAAGAAGAGGTTGAGAAAAGATTTCTAGGTAACATCCTGAGATGAGTATTAAATGATGAATAGATATCTGAGAAAGGGAGGAAGCCATTCCAAACTGGTGGTGATGGAATGGTGTGAGAAATTCTGGGAATGAACACGAAAAATAGAAACTGATTATGGTTTCCATATTCTGTATAAGGGAAATTAACATTAGAAAGATAAGCACATTTATCAGTTAATAAGGTTAAATACAAAATTATAGGATTTGAACTTCCCTTACAGTGTGAGACACATAGGTTCTGAATCAATTCAGTATCTCTAGTTCTAAGAATATAGCAAACAAAAAAAAAGTATCAACATATTTTTGTTTAACAAATATTTAGTAGGCTTTTAGTAAATGGTAATCCATAATAATCCCAATGCACAAAGAAAGTTACTAACATTTAGTCTCTTGCAATTCCAGGATATAGGTTAGATATGATCAGAGTTACACATTACGAAGATTAATCAGGTAAGAACCTTAGAGTGGTTTGGGGAGAAGTAGAGAACAGAGATTGGGGAGAAATTATAAAGTGATGCAATTTCCTAATTCATAATGTAGCATATTAGAAATGAATGGACCCCTATGAAGACCAAATTTCCATAACCTAGAGATGAAGAAACAAAGCAAGATAAAACTAGAATCTTTAAGATTATAAGTGGCAGATGGTTAATTTTCTAAGTAATTCTCAGAAAGATATGTGAGGAAAAACTAAATAACACTCAGTAGAAGAAAAATATAAAGAGAATAGAGAAAGAACATGTGTGAACTTTTAAGACCTGCCTGAGTTTCATATTCAGCTCATTTTGCTACTCTGAGGTTAAGTTAAAATGGATCTTCACACAAACTCTTCTCTCCCCTCCACCCCACAATCTGAGTTATACTTGATAAAAATAAAGATGATGTGCATAAGCAAGCAAATAAAATCTGTTTTCTGATAATAAAAGTTACATATGCATACCAATGGTAGAAAATTTAAAGAGTCAACCAACCAAGCAACCAACCAGCCAAACAAACAAACAAATGGACAAATGAAAGCATCAGCTATAAAACTCTAGCCAGAGATAGCTATTAAAAATTTGGATTGAAGGACTGATAATAATTTGGGGCATTCTAAAAAGAGAAAGTAGCAGTAGAAAAGACAGAGGCAAGTTAATCATATGGGACCTCTGAGGATCTGAGAATAGTGACCTGGAACATAAATCTGGGGAAGACAGGAGAAGCTGCCAGATAATAAACTGCACCTTCCAATTGAGGATTCATAAAGTGTGGTCATCAAGGGCATGGTTATTCTACTCATGCATCCCTAGCTGCTTCCTTCATTATCAAATGCCCCTTTATTCACAGTCTGCCTCTTTGTGGGCCTTAACTACTTAGGATGAGTCCCTGTCCTAAACAATTGAATATCTCTCTATATAAGAGGCTAATATGGTAAGTGTCCTTCCCACTGTCTGACTGGTCACTATGATGTGCACTGACCACCAGGGGGAAGATGCTCAACGCCAGAGATGCTGTGACACAAACTTGCCATTTACAGAGAAACGGCAGCCATGGACCTGGCTGACAAAGCAACACTTGGTTTCCCCCAAGTGGGACACAGGCCCTGCCACCACCCCAGAGCAACAGCCCACCAAATCGCAGATGATGCTATCAAGACCCCATGGCACAAAATGCACCTTGCAGCCCAGCCCTGCCCGCAAATGGTAGCTGTGGGAGCTGGGTAATGATATCACATTTTTATTGACATTCTGAAGTGAAAATTGACATGCAGAATATGTCTGAAGACCAACCATTGCCACAGTGTACCTCTGAAGCTAAGAGAAGCCAGTGTCATTCACAGAATGTTATGTGAAGACCAACTACTGGCACAATGTACCTCTGAAGCTGAAAGAAAGCAATGTCGTCGACAGAATATGTCTGAAGAAAAGTCATCAACAAGTACTACCAATACTGGTAGGAACTGCCTTCATAGCGAAAATTAGATAAACAAGGATGCAGTTATCAAACACAGTTGTGGTGGAATGACTGCTACATGTCAATTTTATCTAACCCTAAATTTCTCTGATGAAATATCATCTGAGGGAAAATTTATTCAATGTTGTAGCAAAGGCAAAGTTTCTACAAATGATATAAATTTTCCAGAATAACCAGCATATCTTAAAAAAATAATGATAAATGAAGAGTCTGACAGTAAAAATTTCATGGGAATTTCGATAAATACTGCTTTTGCTTCAATGATTTATTATCACAAGATTGTGACCTAACATATTGAGGCTGAAGTATTAACAGGATCTGCAGAAGGAGAGGTTGTTCTGATTCCAAAAATAGATTTGTCCCCATCTGACAATGGCCTCCCATTTAAATAAATTCGAAGACAGTTTCCCATTTGTGATGACTATTAATTAATAAATCACAAAGACAAACTCTAGACAGAATAGGAATATTCCTAACTGAACCCATTTTCAGACATGGTCAGTTATATGTTGCTTTCTCTTGAGTTTGAAGAACATGTGACATTAAAGATAAAATTATAAATACTTCATCACAAGGGAAATTAGTCACACACTCTGAAAGTGTTTTTACTCTTAATGTGGTATACAGAGAGATATTAGAATAAACTTTATCAATTTATCAGTCATTGTATCAATATTTTTATATCATGTTTTTGCTGTTTTCATATCATGGTTTTGTTTTTATATCATGTTTTTGTTATTTTTATGTCATGTCTTTGTTATTATATCATGTTGCTATTGTTTATTTATTAAACAATTTATACATTATTTCCATGTACATTTTACTAATTTTCTTTCACCTTTGACACTTCTATTATAGAGAAAGGGCGAATAGTGATGTTAAAATATTTCTTCTAACTAATTTCCTTTCAATGTGCATGAATTTGTGCACTGGGCAATTAGTATGTAATTACATTAGTATGTAATTAGTATTTAAATACATAAAAATATGATGTATTTTTAATATATAATGAATTTTTAAAAATAACTTTTGATTTCTCTAATTAAATAAAAATATTGATAATAAAATCTTGTTTTATATTTAAAAAAATTGAGTTTAAGTTAGTAGAATTCTCTCTGTAGATCTTCAGTAAATGTAAAATATTTCCTCAAATAAAATATTTTAGAAAATAGTGTCTTTTTATACTTTGTGCTTTTTTGCTCTATACTTATTTTATAGTTTACATGAGCATAGTATAAATTCTTAATAATTTTCTCAAAAGAATAAATCATAAATAATATTTTAAAACTGGTAGTAGAAAAAAATCTTAACTATTAACATTTAATATAAAAATCAGCATATCTTAGACACTTTATATATCTTACGAATTGTTATAAGAAATTCAATTTAAAGTTTGCAATCTAACACTTTCAAAGGAAAGAAATCAAAACATATATAGGGAGATCAACTAAGCCTTTTATTAGTGTAAGCTTTAAGTATAAAAAAGATGTTTTATTTTGCTTTTAAAACTCTTAAGGTATTTTCCCATTAGTAAACGTGTAAAAAAAAAAGGAATTCTGATCATCTCTAAGATCTTTTCTAAGTCTAAAATAAACTTTTCACAAGTACAGAATTCTAAGAAATAATTTTCAAAACCATAATAAATAACCCATACTATTATACATACGAATACATACCAATTTAAGCTTATAAAAACTATTATGCTATTTTCTGTCAAATAGTTAATGTTTTAAATTAAAAGAAAAAAGAAAAAACTATAGCATTCTCTCATGAAAAAGAAAAACTTTCATTTTCTCTAATCTTATAACATGTTCAACTTTTTATCCTATCTAATAAAAGAGTAATATGCAAATTGCCTGTACTGCCACTACACCAACCAAGCCCACCAGCTAATCAGGAGTGAGAATGCAAATTAACCCCAGCCAAGATGGCTGTGGATGGAGAAAGCAGGAGAGAGGCTTCGGTTTCCTAGATAATGGAGAAAGCCAAGCTTTCTGCAGCCTGTGCCTGCCTTGCTCACCACTTAAGGCTACAAAGTTTCAATTATAGAAGATAAATAAATCCCAACAGAAATGGCTGTGGTCACAGAGCTAGCAGGAGGCTTGGCTCTGCTCAAGGCTATAAAGTCTCAATTGTAGAAGATAAATTAATCCCAGATACCAGGGCCTCCACTTGGGTTTCTGGGGAGCATGGCCAGCCTGCAAACCACCAGAGGCCCCTCGCCCAGGCCGCCCTATGTCCCAAAGGAACCTCCACCCTGATCTGGGACACCCTTCAGGGTGAACCAGCTGGACCCCACCCATCCACCAGGCCTCTATCCTATCTAATAAAAGAGTAATATGCAGATTGCATATCATTCCAACACACAAGATGGCTGCCCTCATGTGGTCATAAATGGCCACCACAAGATGGCCTGCAAGGGAGGGCAGTTGGGGGCAATCAAGCCTGCAGAGAAGAGCAGTTAGGGGTGCCCAGGCCAGCAGATGAGGGAAGTTGGGGGCAACCAGGCCTGCAGGGAAGAGCAGTTGGGAGGGAACACAAGCCTGCAGGGGAGAGCAGTTGGGGGGGACCAGGCCTGCAGGGCAGGGCATTTAGGGCTGACCAGGCCTACAGGGGAGGGCAGTTAGGGGCAAACAGGCTGGCAGGGAGCAGTTAAGCATCAATCAGGCTGGCAGAGGAGTGATTAGGGGGTGATCAGGCTGGCAAGCAGAAGCAGTTTGGGGGCAATCAGGAAGGCAGGCAGAAGAGCAGTTGGGAGCCAGCAGTCCTGTATTGTGAGAGGGATGTCTGACTGCCCTTTTAGGACCAATCCTAGCTGGACATCCCTCGAGGGGTCCCTGAGGCTGGGCTGAGGGATACCTCCCTGCCCCTTGTGCATGAATTTTGTGCATCAGGCCTCTAGTAAAATATAGAACCAAACTTTAAAAAATTAACTTATTGGTTTTTGAAAAAGGGACACCCTACCCCTTAGTTCTAACAGTATAAAGAGAAAGAGAAATGATGGTGTTATTGTGAATTATCAAGGGAATCAGTCAGGGTGGATGACTTAGAAAATATTCTTTAGAGCAATGGTTCCAACCCGTGGTTCATGAGATCTGAAAGGTTGGCGACTGGTGCTTTAGAGTATCTTTTAGAATGTTTTAGTCTAGTCTACCAGCTAGACTATGTGACTTAAGGATAAGACTTGCCGCTTTTTCTTTTTTTTTTTTTCATGTTAAACTGTTTTCTGGCTTCTTCAATCCACAGTTTTAGCAAACTTGTTAGAAGCATATTCAAGAATGTAAATAAAGTACTTCAACAAAAAAGGCATCTAGTCAATAAACACATGAAAAATAAGATTATTCACCACCTAATAACCAAAGAGCCAACAACTTAAAAACCAGTTAACTAAACTGGCAATAAGGTTTTTAAATGACACTATTCCAATACAGATAAAAGTCACTAAAATTGATTCTATCAAATGTTGATACTCGTATACTGGAAAAATGTTATAGAATATCAACTTGATAATAAATAACAAGAGCCATAAATCTGTTCATGCTTTTGGCACAGTAATCCATTTTCTGGGTATATAACTTTTTAAAAATAATTAAAACACTATGGGAGAAAGGGCATATCATGAACCTAGTCACTGCACAGTAATTTATAATAGCAAAATATCAAATGCAACCTCAGTGTTCAACAAGAAGAAAATGGTTGAATAAATCATGGCACATCTATGTAATGACAGCATGAGAGAAAAAGGTAGATTTTTTTTTTAAGCCTAAAACTCATTATATGAATCCATAGGCATAAATGTTATTTATAGTAGTGCATCAATACACACATATTATGAGTAAAATGAAATTAATCAATTAAGAACAAACTGGTATATTAGCATCTGAGTCAATCACTTGCTAATTTGAACTTAGATCCATTCTCTGCCTACTGGCTCTATTCTCTATAGCAGGACGCTTCATTTCTATTTCCCATGCTCTCTGTCTTTAGCATTTTGACCCAGAAGGAGAAGCCACAGTATTGCTTCTCTCCCCTCTCTGTTTCTGGTTGTGTCTCAGCATATTCCTTTTCTCCATGGTTCCAGCTAGCTGAAAGGAAGATGCTCAAGTCTTAAATTCTGACATACAATTATTCCCTTTTTACTTATTTCTGTTTTGCTTCATCCTTGCAAAGATGTCTTTATGGTGAATTAACAATGAAGAACTTCATAAAAAACAAAATTTTAGGTGGGATCTTAATATCCTTTGCATTATTAAGTACTGATCTGCTTATGTAAAATTTCTAAGTTGAGGAGCCCTCTACAATAAAAGGGGAAATTGTGACAGGTTCAATATTGTAGCAACATTTTGATGTTAGTTCATAGGTTTATCTTATTCATCATGTAAACAAGAGAGATATTTAGCAGATAATTATTCTTAAACTCAATTAACTTTAAAACAGATATAGATAGAGATATAAATGCAGATTTAGAGGTTTTATTGAGGAATAATTGACATATAACATTATATATATTTGACATATAACATTAAATTTAGGTATACAATATAATGATTTGATATTTGTATATGAGTGATTGCCACAATAAGTCTAGTTAATATCTGCCATAGTATGGTTACAAAAAAGTTTTCTTTCTTGTTGTGAGAACATTTAACATCTACTCTTAGAAACTTTCAAATATGCAATATGGTATTATTAACTATAGTCACCAGACTGAACATTAAATCCCCATGATTTATTTTATAACTAAAGTTTGTACCTAGAATATATTTTTTAATAAGTAAGATTATGCTTGTCTGGGATGAATTAAGTCTGTTCATAACTGCAAACAGCTGAATTGCCTAACTGACCTTTTAAAATCTACAATTCTTTGTACTGAGAAACATGCAGGAAAGAAGTGAAAGACATTGCCCAATAGATATTACATTCAAAAATAGAAATATCCAGGCACATTCAAACAACCTTATCTGGAATGAAGGCATGAATCAATTTAAAACTGAGAATTTTTTAAAGCTTCTGTGGGCCTGTAAGTAAAGGAAGCAAAGAGTTCATCAACAGAAACCGGTCACTGTAAATGGCAGCCTGGAGCTCGGAAATGCCAATTTCACACTGCACTAAGCATATCCTGCCAAACACGCCAGACTGCTGTTGGGAAAATATCAGCACCTGCTCCTGCACTCCCTGAAGTAATAGATTAGCTAGGTCCGGTACATAACTGCATCTACTTGGACCTACCCACTCCGGAACACTTTCCACCTCTTCCAGTGTTTATCACTTTTAAATCAGATGTGTTAATTGGTCTAGAAAAAACAGCTAACTCCAAATAAACTGTAGTTAGTTTGGCTTTATAAGTAAGTGCTCAGAATATCCTAAAAAAGCAGGTGGGGAAAAACTAAAAGAGTTAGAAAATATTTATCTGCAATGTCAGGCTGACGGCTGAAATATATAACCTATTGCCACTATCTGCCATTCATATTCCCTCTTTAGTCAGGTACCCACCCCAGTGCTGACAGTCCCAATCTGCATCATTTATTAGGTGATAAAAAATTATTCAGAAGAGGACTATTTTCCATACGGAAAATTCTTTTGGGAAAACACCTGAAATCTGGAGGGGACTGAAGACACTTCCAATATGACAAGAAAGCAAAATAATGTGTTGCTGTTTTACTCAGAACCTGTGAGGACCTGTCTCCAGTGGGGAGAATGGGGCTGGGGAGGGGAGGCTCAGCACTACCCATCCCCTCCCTAACACAAATAAATGAGGTCTGTCAGTAATTGCAAGTAGAGAGCAACTCCAGAAATAGAATTCTCAAATTCAGACAGATCTAATTGAGGGTGATTATGCACACAGACACAAATAGGTGACTTAGATTTAAATCACACTAAGAGCCTAATGAACCCTTAAAAAAGTAGCAGGTGGAATTCTTTCCATGTGCTTTTGGTCAACTTTCTTTCCATGGTATAGATCTGCATGGCTACCCTCCACAAACAGAATAGCCAGCCAGCAGTCAATGGCACACAGGTACCAGGGTTTTATTATATCATGAACCAAACGGTGGAGTCAAGGAAGAGTCCATAAAATGCTGTGGTCCTTAGGTGAAAGACTACAGGCAGCACAACCTGCATGGCTCAGTGTTTGAGTGTCAACCTATGAACCAGGAGGTCAAAAGTTGGATTCTCGGTCAGGACACAGGTCCCAGTTGCAGGCTCAATCCCCATTAGGGATCGTACAGGAGGCAGCCAGTCAATGATTCTTTCTCATCATTGATGTTTCTGTCTTTCTTTCCCTCTCCCTTCCTCTCTGAAATCATTAAAAGTATATATATATATATATATATATATATATATATATATATATATATATATATATATAAAGACTGCAGGCAGTGTCAAATTAAGGTTTGTTGAGTTAAGAAGCCCAAACATTGCTTTACATTCAATAAATACAGTAAATTTGCTATAGTCTTTTCCCAAGGAAAGATGATCTATCTGTTTTGTTTGTTTTTCTTTAATAGACAAGTCACTGGTCTCTACTGCTTATACTCTAGATAATGTCACTAGTGTCCATCCAGCCAGAAAATGCATCGACTTTACCAGTATTGTTAATCTCTCTAGGAAGTTCAATTTTTTTGGTAAATAACATATAAAAGTAAAAGGGATATATAAAATTACTAGTTGCTACTTGTCTTTATGAAGATTTCTGAAACCACTGAAAATGTTTCTAAATCAAAGGAAACCAGCAACCTAGCGCTCCCTGCCTCCTGCAAATGCCATAAAAATTGGCCTTTATTATGAGGTGGGGGGGAGACCAATTATGATCTTAAAGGCTCTCAATAAGCTGACCCTTCTTTACCAATCCATCCGTAGCTGGCATTACTTCATAAAACTAGTTTTCTTCCTTTTGAAATTCCCTTTTCTTATTAATGTTGTTCCTTTCACTGAAATACTTCACATGCTGCTTTCTTTTAATCTAACATTTATTCAGTTTCAAGCCCAAGTTCAGGACTTGCTTGACATCTTTCCTAACCAAAAAGACTACAGGCCTTTTATACCACCTACTGTTTCAGTCCAATTCAGTCCTTCCTTTCTAGCCTTTTACAGCATTTACTGCTTCAGTCCAATTCAGTCCTTCCTTTCTAGCCCTTTACAGCATTTACTGCTTCAGTCCAATTCAGTCCTTCCAATTCTCTTAAGCGACAGAAATTATGTTCCTAAAATGTAATACACTGTTGCTAAAATCTAGCTGATAAGATCAAAGTCTCATAGAAAATAAGGGCTTTTAAAAATGATGCTTTTAAATCTGTTTTCCTTAAAAAGAATGCTCTAGAAGGCATCTATTCCAAAACAATACAGATTTATTGGTCATATCTCTTCCTATGGGCTTCTAACAGGAAACCCTACTGCTGAAGCAGACCTATAAGGTTAGTGTGAGGAGGTTCCAATCTCTTGAAGCTGTCCTTACTGCCTTAGAAGTGACTGCATTTTGTACCTGAATTCTCCTCCTCCCCAACCTCCACTCCCTGCTTTTTTCTTCTTTTTGCATTACATTTTCTGAACTGGTCTCTGTACTGCAAAGACAGAAAGCACACACATTTCCTGCCTTAGCACTGCTTCCGACCCAATAAGATGGCCTGCAGAGGAGATGGACACAACCTACAATGCTCTGTTGATCTAGGACACAAGTATAAGACTGAGCTATCTCAAAACACTGGTTTTGAAGAGTTAATGTATTACATTTCAATGACTATTCCATTTTTTAAAAAAGTCTCACTGTAATAATGAAAAAAGAACCATTTCTGTTCTAACTCCATAGAGCTGTTTGCAGACATTATTTTCAGTAAATTTGAAAAAAAATTGGATCTTAGAGATAATCCTTAATTTATTTTCTTCCCCTAGGACACTAAATGGTCAGTTTTAGTATTATATGTTCAACTCCCACTGCCTCTCATACTGTTTTCACACTGAAATTCATTCATTATTTCATTCAAGTATTCATGCATGCCTTCCTCATGCTGGTCACTCAGCCATACGAGCTCAGGAATCAGAGCTCCATGTCCTCAATAAGCTCAGTCTGTGGGGGAAGATGGTGGGGTAAGAGAGATACCATCTGATAAGGAAATCACCTTCTTTAATGAGACTAAAAACAGCTAACATTTAACCCTCCAGAACTAAGGGACAACTGGGCCTAATGGTCTCTACTCTGTCCCCTTATGCTTTATCTTTCAAGTGGGGTTGACTTGAATGTGTTGTGCCTTCCTGGGGTGTGTTAATTTCAATAAATCTTTCTTGGGCTTCCATTAGCACAATGGAGACAAGTTGATATTTTTAAAAAGACTTTGCTAAATAGTTAAGGTAGAACAAACAGGAAATTAATAAAATAAAATATATGTGGCTTAAAACTAATCTCAGATTTCTGATCTTACCATTGCAAGCTGACTCTACACTATTATTGCTCAGCCTGTCCGAGACTGTCACCCTCTTTAAGAACCTACAAAACTGCCCATCCTCTTCTGCTACAGTTCTTTATGGAACTAAAACCTAAAACCTGTGGAATTTCTCAGCTTTAAGGAAAACATGTTGTTAACCAATAAAAAAGACCAACAATCTTCTAAGAAAAATATATTTAGCAAATAAACATAAGACTAAAATATTTATTTTATTAAGACATTCATAGACAAAAAAATATTAAGCAAAATAAGTGAAAATATTCAACTCTGCTGATAAAATAACACAAAATAAAACAAGTTATCCCTATTAATCTATAAAAATTACCAAAAAAATATTTGATGCACAAATGCCAGTGAAAGTGGGAGTGAAGCAATGGTTCCTAAAATTTGATGATGGTAAAATGAACTAGCTAAAACCCTTTTGGAAATTAACTTAGCAATATGTATCATAAGCAAAAAAAGTTTCATAACCTTTGATTCTATCATCTCACTTCAGAAAAATAATTCGAAGAAAAAACTATGTGTAGGATGTTTTCATTGTAGGTTTATCTGCACTGTGATAGTCAAGAGTAATTCTATATTCCACTGCAGATAATTAAGCAAAATATATTAAGTCTTCTTGGTGAAATATTATGAAATCACTAATAAGTAGTTATATTAGGGGACAGTTGTATTGTTTCAAATTTTTACATTGTTTTTTAAAGTAAACTCTATCAATATATGAAGTAGGTGAATTCTTAATATGGTTTGACATTAAATGACAAGTTCTATCACACTGATAAAAGGAAAGTATATAGAAAAAGGTTTAAAGATCCAATGAAATTATTTATAAAGCTAGAATACTTTTACTAATTAGTTTATTGCTTTCTTTAAAAAATGCTGCATTTTTGTTGAAATTGTTTTCTTTTAAAATTAGAACCTTTTATATTCTATAAGCATTCAAACTTAACAAAGGCCTCTCACTATTAGAAAATCAATGGAATGTACCTCCTTATGAGATATGTTGGGTGCAATGCAGCACTTATAATTAAATATTATAGTCACAGGTGCAGCAGAAAAGCCTGATTGACTTTGATCATTCCCATTCCTTAATACAGAGATATAAAGACCTTAGCAATAACATATATAAATACAACTGTTTTGGTGTATGAGTCTACTCATTATTGCTAACAGTAGAGGCTATATGAGAAAGGAGAAAGAGGCCTAGAACACAAGGAGAACCATTTGAGTGAGAAATGCACAAAAAATGCTTACAAGCAAGATTTTTAATATCAGAGCAAGCACTGTGATCAAGAGTTTCCAGAATGTGAGCAGAATTTGAAGAGATACTCCATAACCTCCCACCCTTACCTTTAGAAGAATGTAAGTGCACTCTACAAGTGAACAACTGGTGCAATGCAACAGATGGTTTTCATAGCACAGTGAAAGAATATGGTAAGAAAACAGCTGGAAATGTTAAAAGTAACCATATTCCTACAATAAAGGTTAGAATTCATCTTGAGAATGGGAATTTTTAATATGAGTTATATATACTGCTCTTAATTTCAATCAGATAAATTTCAAATTTTACGCTTCTTTAGTAGACTCTGATAATTATAGGTCAACTCCAGGACTTAAGGAAAATCATATTAAACAGCAATTCTCTGTAACAGGCATGGTCACTGAAAGTAATTTTCAGTAAATTTCAGAGTATGGTCTGAAATAAGTTTTGTGGGACAAATTATTATTTCAAAACATTTCCTCTAGTATGGGAATCCCTACCCCCCACAGGTTAATTTCAAATTTTATTAACTTCGCTATGACAATAGCAATACATATCAGAGTAACTTCACATCCAGGATCCACATAGATGCTGTACAAGATGACTGTGTCATAATTACAAAGCCTAAGAATGTAGGACTCAAGGTCTGGACTTGGCTGACTGACAGGCATGTCTTGATTGTGTTTTACACAACACATGTTGCTTAAGCGCTCCGAGAGCCTCAAATTTTCATATGGTAGATGGTATCTCATTTCCATAATTACTGTGCAGGACATTTTAGGGTTGTTGCCTTTCTGCCTAGAAGATGACCTGCAGGCTGCACCCACAGGCTTCCCTGCCCTCTGCCATCTGGAAGGGTTAGGCCTGAGGAGCCCTAGCAGGAGATCAGATGGATGGTGAGGGCAAAGGAGACTGCACCCCTGCAGTCCTGAATCTCTTGCCTGACAGTTACCACCCCTCTCAGAGCAGCTTGTTATACTGGACTTTCTTTCTCTCTCTCTCCCGGGCCAGCCAGACCTCGAGGTGGAAAGAGCTCTGTGACTCCTCACTGCAGGTTCCTGCCCTTTCCCTCTATGGCTCAAGACACCCTGACTACAACTTTGTAATTAATTTCTCTACATATAAATCCTCCTCAAGTGGTCCCAATTTGAATGTCCAGCTTTCCTACTGGGAATTTGACTCATACAATGACTTTTTACTAGTAAAGAGTTTGATTGAGAATAAATCAGAATCTAATACTTAGAGAAAAGTAGCTGTCTAAATTTAAATATTGCTTACTAACGAGATTTAAGGTCACTTGGAAGAAACTTATCAGAAGAACTTATTTCATAAACAAATAAAATCATTTTAAAACATCTTTTATGTTAGATTATAGATTAATCCAATAATTACCTGATTTTATAGTATATCATTCAGATTAGATGAAAGCATTTAGGCATTACTAGAAAGCAATTTTTTAAAGTAATTTTCTTTATATTGCCTTTGGCAGCTTTTTCTTTCCTTTCCTTCTTTAAGTGTAAAGAAGCCACCAAGGGCATAGAATTATGTAGCTAATACAGTTTAAAAAAAGAGAGGGGGAGAAACCAAGATGGCAGAATAGGTGAACACCTAAGCTGCTGCCTCACACAACAATTTCAAAACTACAACTAAAAGACAGAATGGACACCCTCCAGAACCACAGGAAAGCTGGCTGAGTGAAAATTCTACAAAGGAAAGCAAAGAGAAGGACTCATGAAGACTCAGAGGAGCTGTAAAAAGCTGAGGTACAGAGACACGCTCGTGGAGAGCATGGGCGGAGGAGGGTCTGGCTGGCTTCTTCTAGTGGGAGGGAGACGCAAAATCCCGACTGCACTGAACCCCAGCTCCAGGTGAGACTCATATGGAGAGTCTGGACTGTTGTGAGAAGGAAGGAGTGCACAGAAACTTAAGGGAACCACAAAAGACAGAGGTCTGGGGGTGCGCAAAAGTGCACACACAGAGTTCTGACTGCTGATTGTGCTGCTGGCTTTCTCTAGCGGGAGGAAAACAGAACCTCACAATAGCACTGAAATCCAGGTCCAAATCCACTGAACCCAAGTTTTGGGCAAGATCCTGGGGACACAGACTCAAATGGGTCCCTAGAGCGCATGGAAACTCAGGGGAACCGGAAAGGCAGAGGTCTGGAGGCAAGGGCACATGCACAGACACCACTGACTCTCATAACCAATTAACTTGGAGGTCAATTCCCGCAGTGATACCAACAACAATTAAGAGTTAACTACAACAAGACTGTAAACACAGTTCACAAAGGAGTGCACCAAGAGTGTCCACCTCAGGTAACTGGAGAGGCAGAGTTACTGGGCCACATAGGACATCTACCACACAAAGCTACTCTCCCAACTCAGAGAAGTAGCAAAATATGTGGAGACAAAAGAACATATCACAAATTAAAGAAATGAAGGAAAACAAATGACTGGATATAGAATTCAAAACCACGGTTATAAGGTTTTTAAGAATTTCCTAGAAAAGATGGATAAATTTAGCGAGACCCAAGAGGAAATGAAAAAGAACCAACTAGAAATTAAACATACACAAACTGAAATAAAAAATATTATACAGAAACCTAACAGCATATTAGAGGATCTCAAGAATCAAGTCAAAAATTTGAAATACAAAGTAGCAAAAAACACTCCACTGGAAAAGCAAAAAGAAAAAAGAATTAAAAAATGTGAAGATAGTGTAAGGAGCCTCTGGGACAACTTCGAGTGTACCAACATCAGAATTATGGGGGTGCCAGAAGAAGAGAGAGAGCAAGCTACTGAAAACCTATTTGAAGAAATAATGACTGAAAACTTCCCCACCTGGTGAAAGAAATGGATTTATAAGTCCAGGAAGTGCACAGAAACCAAACAAAAGGAATCCAAAGAGGACCACACCAAGGCACATCATAATTAAAATACCAAGAGCAAAAGACAAAGAGAGAATATTAAAAGCAGCAAGAGAAAAACAGTTCTACAAGGGAGCACCCATATGATTGTCAGCTGATTTCTCAACAGAAACGATGCTGGCCAGACGGGAGTGGCAAAAAATATTCAATGTGATGAATAGCAAGAACCTACAACCAAGATTACTCTATCCAGCAAAGCTATCATTCACAATTGAAGGGCAGATAAAGAGCTTCATAGATAAGAAAAAGCTAAAGGAGTTCATCAACACCAAACCAGTATTATATGAAATGCTGAAAGGTATTCTTTAAGAGAGGAAGAAGAAAATGGTAAAGGTAAAAATTATGAACAACAAATACATATCTATCAACAAGTGAATCTAAAAATCAAGTGAAATGAAAATCTGATGAACAGAATAAACTGGTGAATATAATAGAATCAGGGGCATAGAAAGAGAGTGGACTG
This sequence comes from Lasiurus borealis, assembly GCA_004026805.1. Classification (NCBI taxonomy): domain Eukaryota; kingdom Metazoa; phylum Chordata; class Mammalia; order Chiroptera; family Vespertilionidae; genus Lasiurus; species Lasiurus borealis. The sequence continues at coordinate 1,421 of PVJN01011219.1, read as the reverse complement.
ATAATTCTCAGGGGGAAAGAGATAAGGGGGGTGCAGGGAGATACTGGACAAAAATCATACACCTATGGATGAGGACAATGAGCGGGATGTAAGGGCAGAGGGTGGGGTTTTAGACAGATGGAGGGGAGATATGAGGGAAAAAAAGAGGAATAATTTTAAGAATCTGAACAATAAAGATTTATTTAAAAATAAATAAATAAATAAATAAATAAATAAATAAATAAATAAATAAATATATAAATAAAAGAGAGGGGTGTTGGTTCTATCTAAGCTCCCCCCAGATACACCAAATCTCATACTTTTTGATATCTAGTTAGATATGCACACTGCCACAAAAATACTTTTGTTTTTTCATTGCAATAGCCAAGTCAGATTAAAACCATCATTTAATAAATTTGTTTTTAGGACAAGGAGTTGTTCTGGGAATTGAACTTACCTTAGTTGTATAAACTATTTGTTATGTTATGCAAAATTTCTAGGTATTTTTCCCTAAGAAGTATATAAGTTTGCACTTATGTGTATAGAATACAGTCAACTTTCTAATATAATCACTGGATTCAACACAAAAACTAATTGAATACTTTTCCACAAATAAGTATGTAAAATGTATATCTAGAAACATGATGCTCCTGATTAATTATATTGTATACTTATACAATTTAAATAATGATAGTTTTCTGTTTGTGACTACACTTTTGTCCTATGGTTAAGGATAATTTCTTTTTAATTCTTAAGATGATTCCATCGTGAACAACTCTATTGTTGCATATCTGTGAGCTATTGTAATTGCATAGCTATTCGGGAAATTTCCTTGCTTCAGGTAGCTCTCCAATGTGAGTTAGTCCTAATTTGATAAAAATAATGAATGGGTTTGGGTGCTGAGAGAAGCTTGTTGAAAGCGCTGAATAAAAAAGCTCATTGTGTAGTCAAGTTTACTTTAATCATAAGTGTTTCCAATAGCATAGGCAATTTAAATTGAAATGAAGAACAGTAATTAGTCTCCATTAGAAAAAAATAAGGATCTACATCAATAGTTTTCTCTGTCTCCTAAATGTGATTATAAACATTTTTAATTTTTAAAATGTAACTCCTGAAAGTTTAGCAATATTAAGTTTTTAAGCTTAAAAACTAAGTTACATAGTGTGAAATATTTAAAAGTAGTTTGGAAAGGCAATCCAGGAGCTATACTGTATAAGGAGAAACACTCTTTGTAAATGTACAAAATGGAATTAAAACAGAGCTGGTTTTACATTAATTATAAACAGAAGTTGTCTTTCAGGGCTTTCAGAGCAATTATATATTCAGTTTCTATATAACTCTGCAAATAGCTGCAAATGTGGGTTGTCTGTCCATTTATCTTCATTAGAAATGATGTTAAAGGCTGGAACTAAATACTTTATTGCAAGTATCTTTGTTTTAGA